>JAJEJH010000688.1:145585-225101 GCA_026122585.1 Anacardium occidentale | reverse complement strand
AAGAAAAGGAAGGGAAGACACTGACTATGTGGCAGTAAAGAAGTGGTCGTCCTACCTAAACTTGTACTGTTCACCTAAACTTGTACTGTTCACACTTCAAGTTGAGATTTCGAAGTCATGGAGATCAAGGTAAGCAAAAGAGAAAGGACGGATCGACAAAGGTTTCAGAGAGGAGCGAAAAATGGAGGTCCTTTGTAGAATTGCTTCCCAACAATAGAAAGTCTTGCAAAAAGCTGCTCCCAATGAACTGTCATTTATGTACATTCTAAAGTTTTTTCCAAGTGTCTGGTTCGGTTGAAGCTCATGTGAATTCGGTAAAATTACACGTGGGAAACATGGGTTACCTCCACTCCCAGCCCTATTAATAACGGCCAAAGGACATTTTCCCACCCATAGTTTGAGGCTGCGACAAATTCCCACCCGCTTAAGTTTAAAAGCCCAAAGTCCCACCCATCACCTATTTTTTTATTATTTTTTTAATTAAAATTACTAAATTACCTTTTTAAAAATTAAAATTTATAATAAAAATATAAAATAATTTTTAAATAATAAAAAATTAAAAAAAAATTTTAAAAAAATTTGGAAATTAAAAAACCCAGCAGCCACCGCCGCCGGCACCGACGGCGGCCCATAATAGAACCAGGTGACCATTTCCAGCCACCTGGTTCCAGGGGAGGCCAGATCTGGCCTCCCCGTTCGGTGGAGGCGGCCAAATCGGCCGCCTCCAGTTTCGCAAGAGGCGGCCAGATTTGGCCGCCTCCGCCCGAAATAAAGGTCAGAAACGGCCAGTGGGGCCAAGGCCGGCCCTTTACGATCGTTTCCGGCCTTTATTTCGGTCGGAGGAGGCCAGATCTGGCCGCCTCCTCCGAAACTGGAGGCGGTCGATTTGGCCTCCTCCACCGAACGAGGAGGCCAGATCTGGCCTCCCCTGAAACCAGGTGGCCGGAAATGGCCACCTGGTTCTATTATGGGCCGCCACCGCCGCTGGTGCCGGCGGCGGTGGCTGCTGTTTGAATTTCCAAAATTTTTAAAATTTTTTCAAAATTTTTTTTAATTTTTTTTAATTTTTTTTAATTTTTTATATTATTTAAAAATTATTTTATATTTTTATTATAAATTTTTAATTTTTAAAAGGGTAATTTAGTAATTTTAATGAAAAAATAATAAAAAAATTGGTGAGGGGTGGGAATTCGGGCTTTTAAACTTAAGCGGGTGGGAATTTGTCCCAACCTCAAACTATGGGTGGGAAAATGTCCTTTGGCTATTAATAAATTCAAACTAAATTTAAATTCAATTTATTTAAAATGATTCAATTCAGTTAATCAAATATTTAAAATAATATTGTTTTGATATATATTAATTAAAATAATAATATTTTAATCAATTTAAATAATTTTTATTGATTTACGAATTCTACCAATCAAACTCATTATAAATTTAAGTTTACAAAAATTAGAATACGTATAATATTCGAAAAAGTTTTAAATTATTGTTTGCCGTTGTAACCCATAAAACTAAGCTGGCTCAGTGAATTGTAATGACCTAAATGTCCTTATGAATCCCATTAAATAATTAAACGACAAGATTATTAGAATGCCCTTGTGAGTTGTGCGACAACGTTGTTACAAAGTCCGAGAGTCTTTCAGTCCAAAACTACATAAATATTTACTATAATAATCAAACTACTATTTAAACATTTTATAATAATATTTTACGTGATCGCATGAAATATTTTAAGATTGATCGTGATTTTACTCATAATCATTCGGGTAATGACCCTTCTCACTTCAACCCTTTCTATTGATCAAACAAGTGATGTTTTCACCAGTTCATTCCCTATGACACTTTCATGAATATATATATTGTGACCCAAGGAACTGCATTTGCAAAGATTAGTTACGGTTGAAATATTTCAAAAAATAAGCGCCCCAGGCGAGAAAAAATAATCTTCTTGATATGGAGAAATCCAAGTTAACAAGAAGGAGACTCTGCTTTATACAGTTTGTTACAAAGCATTCTAGTAGAAAAACTTTCCATCAGCTAAAATTGTATAGATATGAAAGTACGTACACTTCCATATCTAAACACAGGATGAAACTGCACAGCATTTTAATAGCTACAAGGGCTTTAAATTAGGAAGTACAATGACACGACAAGAAAATTGCTTGCAATCAACTTTATCACAAGCTCACAGAAATTTGTCCATTTTTACCGAATGGAGACCCGGAAGGTGCAATCAGACCAAGACTTTGCATCACTCTCAGTCTCCGTGTACTTAATTCATGAGATTTCCTCAATACAATTGTCCCCTGAAAGCATAATTGATCAATATAAGAGCTCAAATTTTAAAGGAAAGAGCAAGCTTCTTGAAAATATTGGAAAGAAATAGTAAGAATACTCACGGAGTTGGGGCTTTCAAGATTTTGCTTCTTTAGCACCTCGACTTTCTGAGGGCTCCTGCCTTTTCTATCCTTCTTAGCACTAGAGCTATTTGGTTTCACTACAGTTCCTGATCATTGGTTGTTATAAACTCTATGTCATTATATCTATTTGTGATGCAAACATTTGGGTTTTGCTATCCCTTCCTGATGATATGAACAATGACTATAGCTATGTAGTTTATATATAGGAACACTGTCAACATGAGATGCAAATGATAGATACAACACTAGATGCCATTTATTAAAGAATTTAATGACATGAGAATCTCAATAGTAAACAGATTCCAGCAGGATTTTATAGAAATATAAAGTAGGATTATCAGGTGGTATAAATGTGAATCACAACACTACTATCCTCAGGTGCCCCCAAAATATATAAAGATTGACCTGAAATTTGACCAGAAAATTACAATCGACAACATTCTCCCACCCCAAGAAGAGAAAAGTACGGGATATGTTAAACAAAGAATATATTCTGCAAGATGGTGTCGTCTAAATTTGGTTCTTCACCATGAAACAGTGCCCCACCAATCTTTAGAAAATGAACAACTGTTTCCCATCCCAAGTTCTCATACATGTTCAAAGCACTATGGGAATTGAGAGCTGATACATTTCATGCCTGCCTCAACCCTTCCCAACTGTTTCACAATAGAGGCTAAAGCCTAAGGCATGACCCTTGTGAACTCAACAGATTTCACCAGCATTGAGACTTTTAAAAACTTATGTAAAACAGATGGCTATATAAGGATAAATTATTTAGGCTGGAATTTATGTCCAACTGATGCAGATCATCCCACATGCAAAACAAGTAGGAAAAGAAAGAAAATAACAAGAAATCATTACTGCATATGAAAATTTGGTAACCTGTAGATTTGGATTGTTTTCCTTTTGATCTGCCAGATTTTTTGCGAGAACATTCCTGAGCCAAATCCAGTGATAGAAGGAAGGGTAAAGTTCAGCGGTAAGACTTTTTGCTACAAAACTATTGCAAATAAGCAATATGATAACAATCTCCTTGAGGATATGTATAAAAAAGACAGTTTACCTGCTCCAAAGCTTTCTCAAATATTTCGAGATAGGAACCATTATTCTGTTCAAGCACCTGTGGGTTCAAAGCACAGTACCATAGGATAGGCTTGTTATACATGAACATGTCCAGCCAAAAGCAGAACAAATGACTACCCCAAAATGATGATCCGAACAAAAAAACTTACTATCTTAAACTCCAAGTGGCTTTTAACAATATCTACATACAAACTGCGAGCAATATACAAGGCATGTTATTTTTTACAACTGGTGGAGAAAACACAAAACAGTTGATCAGACAAAAAATTACTGACTATTCATAGGATCCGTAAAGTCTGACAAGAACAGCTCCCACTGCTTTATTACAAGGTTTATAGCTTTCACTAACAGTGTTCTCATCAACAACCTAGCAAAAAATTGAGCACATAAAGAATTACAGCTAAATAGAATCATATACAATTTGGTGTTCCAAAACAATACCTCATAAAAAACAGCAGCCAGAGTATTTATATACCTGTGCAGGCCACCATGATTTACTGTGGAGCTTCACCCAAATAATATCCCCTAGTTTGACCTCCCCTTCCAAATTCATGGCCGCAGCTCTCTTTCCACCTTCACCGTCATCATGACTTGGATCACTTAAAACTTGTTTACCACTCATAACTTGTCTTGGACACCTAAATTATCTAGTTCCAAGAGCAATAAATTAAAGCACACTTCACCCATCACTATCAGCCCGCATGAAAATAAAAAAATTGAAAATTGAACCCCCAAAAGATTATTTCATTCTTCGAAACAAGTTTGACAATTTTTCTGAAGGTGGTGAGCTCTCATTTCACTGAATGACGCTACTTATATGTAGAAACCAAATCTACGATAAGATTATCACATAAAATTTACATCTTTCATTTGATAAAATGCTTTAGTAAAAAGATAATCTACCGTATCTATGAAATCTATTGTTCTTCTTCCACAGCACAAAAATAACAGTTCAAATATGATCATTATATGCCATAGACAAGAGATCAGACACGCTAAAAGCTCAATCGACAAAACTTAATGGGAACCTAAGTAATACCTCCTCTCTGAACAGCCACAAGTGAGTTTGCATGTGCAAATGAGATACATATTTTCCTACTTTCGGTCACTACGAAACTGGAAGAAATAAGACATATGTTTCTATCGATCATGCCAGCAAAGCAAGATAGTTTCAAAGCTTAGAGCAAGCTTTCGAAAGTGAAAATTGGAGATTTAAAAACCCTAAATTTTCATGAAGAAAAACTAAAATAAATAAAAGAAGGATCAATATAGAGGGTGCTTACAGTTTTGCAACGAGAGAGAGAGAGAGGGAGAGCAAACTGTGTGTCCAACGAGAGAAGAAAATCGTAGTGACCCTAGAACCCAAACGCATTTATTTAAAGAGCTTAAAACGAACAGAGTGAGAGAAATTAATTTGTTGCCTTGAAACCAAGAATTCCACCATCCAAGCTGCTGCTGCAGCCTTTTGCCTTGTTTTTATATATTAATTATTATTGGGTCGCTGTGTCAGACGCTTTTCTTTTCTTTATTTTAATGGAGGAACTTCGGTCTTTGTAAGGCCTTTCCAATTTTGTTTGTTGATTCATTATCGTTACCGGTCAAAGTATTCAAGTAATCAAGTGTAGGGTCAAAACAGTCAATTCATTTGATCTACAGCTAACGTGCGCCGCGGCACACAGTATCATAACCCTTCTAACGGCCCGCATTTGAACACTCTCTCCGTCTCTCGATCGAGAATTGCAGGTTAGGGCTTCTTAGCCCTTTCGTTTGTTTGTTCTTTGGTCATGGAGACTTGAAAGGAAAATAATTTTTATTCTTGTTATTAGGCTTGCTATGATACGGATTGATTTTGATGTGTTGGAAAATTAAATCATTCTGCATAAACGAAATTCCTGTTATTCAGTATCATTTATAAATAAGTTTCCGGTATTTGGCGATTATTATTGGATTAAAAAAGTTTGCATTTATGTGGGCATTCCTCTAAGCTTGTTCATTCTACAGGCATGGTAGGTCCATGGTGGTCTCTGTTGGGTGCAGCAATACCAGCTGTAATTGTTGGGCAGGTTATGAGGATGAAGAACAGGAGAGCTGAAGAGCAGAGGCTAAAGAGTGCCAGAAGGCGAGAGAAGAGCTCTGATGATATCTTTGTTTGTGAGAGAGTCTGCACTTCAAAGAGAATGCTGAAGAAGGTTGGTGCACTGTCAAAAGACCCAACAGTTGATACTTGTGTAACTGTTTGTGGTGTTTCGGAGCTTGATGCTTGTGCTGATGCGTGTGCTAGAACTGTTTGTGTTAATCAACACCAAGTCCCCAATTGGAATGATATCTGTCTTAAGATATGCCAAAGTGAGTGTCTTACTTCATCAAATTCTTCTGTTCTTTCATAATAAGTTGCTTATTATTATCTGACTTGGATTCATAAGTAGTTTTTTGCAATATGCAATACTCTAGTGAATTGATGATCGGCCAATTTTCACTAGTTCAGATCATTCTTTCTACTTAAATTGCCGTATTGTGGTCAGATTTTGAATATGGATCATCCCATTAAATTTCCAATCTGTTATTAACATCATCTTTTTTTTCTTCTGACTTAGGATTTTTCAAGTCTTTTTATGATGATCAACGGTTTCCTGTTTTGTGTCCTGGTGCTAATAAATTGTTTGGAATATCAGATGCCTGTTATTTAATGTCAGATATAGGAATCAACATCCTACCCCTAACCCACCAGCCTAAAAGGCTTTAAATTGTAGCTAGTTAGAAGTGGGGGAATGATGCTATGGTATCCCCCTCTATTTTCACTTCCAATCAAAACAATGTGTAGAGTAGGATGTTCGAAGGATTGGCTTCTTTCTCAATGAACTGAACTAGTTAGATGTTGCTTCACATTGGATGAGAATAGAGTAGTTTCTAATGTGTTACATATGCTATGCCAGTAATTACTCATCTTGGGCGCACACTTATTTATAAGATTATTTGCAGTATTACATATGCTACAAAAATAATAACTCATCTTGGACACACTTATTTTAAGATTATTTGCAGTCTCCCTACGATTTAGTCATGTACATACCTTGGTGAGTGGGTGATGGGGATGAAGCCTTATTGGATAGACTGGAGCTTGTGGCTGGGTTGGATCCTAATGGATGAAAGAGGATGATCAAGATCTGAATTTTGGTAGCTTTGATATATGCTGGAGGGTGGGAAGGTTAGAACATGGTCAGATCTAAGGGCGCTGAAGTAGGATGTAGACACAGGTGAGATGGTTTTTATGTAGTTTCTGGTGCAAACTGAAAAGATACTTTCAATCATAATTGGATTTGCAGGCTAATATGACTCCCTGCAGGGCCAATGAGTAGCATTGTGTTTTGCCAAGATAAGTGTTTTGCCATATCTTGGCTACGAATGTGTCCTATAGATCAGCCAATTCAAGTCCTCTAAAATCTCATCTAGACCTGAATTGGGCCAATATTGCTGATAATTTCCTGCATAAACACAGTCGCGGTAAGATTGTTAGTGGGGGTAAAAAGCAGATTAAGAATGGAGGGGCCCCGCTCGTAAAATTTATGCTGTTTCTTGGCCATTTAAATCTTGTCCGGAAGGAAGGCGTTCTCTGCATATCTTAGTATTTTTGTGAAGTTAACGGTCAAAATCTACCTTTTGGACTTGTATTTTACAAATTTTAGGATCTTTCCCTGTTTATTGATAATCTGATCGAGTAAGGTGTAAAGATAAGTCCTATCTATCATGCTTAAGAAATGAACAAGCAAGAGCACCAACGTTGGACTTGTGTTGTGTAATGAGCGCGGGAAACTTGAGTAGTCTATGTTGCGGGGAAAACTTTGTGCCTGGTTGGTTAAGGTGCAAAGACAAGTCACATTTGTAATGCAAGCTTACAAGTTGAACGCATGAGAGCAACAATGTTAGATTTGTGTTTTGTTTAGACGAAGAACAAGGCTTTCATATAAGAACAGATGCAAAATGAAAAGAGTGAGCGGTAGAGGAAAGAACTTAATTTATCCTCCATCTTTTTCATAATGACAACTAAAGACTTAGCTTGGCTTGGATCATACTGAAGTTTGTTTAATTTGTCAAACTCGCAAGCTCAAAAAAGTTTAATTCAAATTAGTTAAAACAATATTATTTTAATCAATATATATTAAAACAATGATGTTTTGATTTGATTATAATGCCAAACTTAGCTCAACTTAAAATAAACTCGATATTGTAATAGAATTCAAACTTAGCTACCCTCAAGACAAGTTGAGCTTAAACTAGTTCGAAGGGAGCTCATTGAACTCAAGCTTAAGCTCAATTATTGCTAGTTCAGTTCAATCAAGTTCAAATTGAGAGGTGTATGACTTACCAAGCTAGCAAACTTGGAATAGTTCAATTCAAATCATTAACATGATTTTATTTTAGCCTAAACACATCAAAACAACAATGTTTTGGCTAAATTTGGCTTAATCAAAATAACAAGTCAAGCTCAACATAAGATCAGCTTAGTATTATGGTTGAATTCGAGTTCATCTCTCTTTGAGTCAAGTCAAGCTTAAGCTAGTTTGAAAGGAGCTCATTGCACTCAAACCTAGACTCGAATTCAAATCTTTCAAACCAAACCAAACTAGAGTTAGCTTAAAGTCAGCTTGAATCCACCCCAATAAGGACCCTAATCTAAATTAGTTAAACAAAGACTGTAATTATAAACTAGACTAACTCAAATAAATGATCAGAATCTGAGTATGACTAGTTAATATAATCTTTGGACCATACTTTCAAACCCCTAACAGTATATCACCAATAAATTGTCACCATCTAAAGAAGTTGGGAACAGATTACTGTTGAACCTTGGAACAAAAAGCCAACATGACCGAAGAAGACCTGCATCAAATAATAGGGAATAGACTATAAAATCACAAACAAATCCAGATAACACAGCTATCAGTCCAAACCTGAACTAGAGAAAATCTCCATATTCATCAGAATTTTACAATTTCGAAAAATTAAGTTCCCTACAATTAACATATGGAAAAGCTATACATTTTCAATGAGGATAACAATATGTGCAAAAGCTGTTTTTCACTTTAATAATTCAACTGACTCTGCTTCAAGTGACTTCCACCGAGTACATTCAATAAATAATTTAAAGAAAAGAAAATGGCATAGCTGTGTGTCATGAATTTTACACCTACTTGCAGAAACCTAATTGCAAGAAGAAAAAAGTAACAACAATAATCAGTACCTAGAGATTTCACAAATCTTGAGCGGCTGAGCGTTCATCCCCCACTCCTATTACTATCTTGACACCCACCAAAGTCGGTTGCTGAGCATTGCATGCCTATCATCCTTATAAACATCATATAGCCCGGGCTAGCCACCTGGTTAAGGCTAAACTGAATTCTTCTTTGGCCTTCCTCTCTTCTTAGGCAGCAGTTCTCGATCATTAACTTTGAAATTCCCTCCTTGACCCTCACCATCAACACCAGCCTCCTTGGGCTCTGCTTCCACACCACCAGAAAACAGCGGAGGCATCCAATTAGGAAACCCTGACGTAGATGGAGGTGTCGCCACACCATTTCCCGGATTCGCAGCTGAATACCCCATCGGAAAGAATCCCCAACAACAATAATATGCCTCCTTCCCCGGAACCAACGGCGGCAATTTCGGAATCAAGATTGCGTGAAACCCTCTTCGGCAATTCTGACACCTTAAACAACAGTTCTCATAAACTTTTGGATATTCGTATAATATATAACAGTACGGACACGTTGTCCAGAAAGTTGATAATTTTGACTGCTGCTCCTCATGCCGATTATGATTATAATTATCGTCTCTTGGATTGTTTTTCTTTGTACTATTCGGCGGCCGGCCTCTTCTCACAGGCAATTTACCTGGTTGCGTGGAATCAGGATTTGTTAAATCGATATGCGTAAAAAGAGTTAACTCGTGATCGTACGGCGATTTCTTCCGTGCGTCAGATAAAACAGCCCAGGCATCGGCCACGAGCTTGAAGGCTCGATCTGCAAACGGGTACTTGTTTTTGTCCGGGTGCAGGAGAAATGCGAATCTACGATACTGTTTTTTGATGAGATCCTGATCGTCGGATCGACGGTCAATTTGCAATATGGAGTACCAATCGCGGTGATTGTTTATGCGCTTGTCGGCAGCGAGGAGGACGTCAGCTATAGCTATAATCTGATCAGAGCCGTCTAACAGAGGTTCGGTTTCATGCGCGAGGATAGCGAACTCTTTTGAGCCGTTAAAATCGCCTTGGGTTAAGAGCTTCTCCGCCACTCCCAGCAAGCGTTCCGCCTCAGCTCTGTTGGAGTTTCGCTCCATTGTTGTCTTGATTTGGCTTTCTGGGTGGATTTCGAAGCTATTTTGGATTTGGATAAAATAATCGGGAGGTTACTTTCAAGGTTAAATTAGAAACAGTGAAAGGGGGTTTTGGTCTTTAAATCAGCAATATTTTTTAAATCAATAAATGTCAACCTCTTTTTGTAATTTCCCATCATCTGCCATAAAACCTTGTCAAAAGGGCGGTGTGAGTTGTCGAACTGAAGTCATCGTGCCATCGAGCCTTGACCGCAACACCCGACACTCCCCTCGAATCTCGAAGGCAAGTCAGCGACGACATGGGCCCTCTATGGATTCCTTCACGACAAAACCCAGCCCAGTTAGGCCTCGTATGAGCCCTTCGGATTAGGCTCTTCTTTTTGGGTCAAGTAATTGAGATGTTTAGAGCCCAATATGACCACATACCCTTGTCCTCTTGTTCCCTTACTGAAGTTCCAAGTCTATGGATCCTGAAGATGTTGGTGGGTGCCCAATACATTCTCCTAAAACAATAATAAAAATTGTCATGGGAACGTTTAAACTGACAATATTTTGTAATGGAGACCAATACGCGTGCACATTGGTGCTGACATCTGGCCTCTAAATAATGGATATGGTCACCTCGATTACTGTAAGAATCGCCACAAAGTTCCCAAACTGGTTGACAATTTACCAAAATCCATATTTGAGCAGACCAAGAAGTTTCAGGTGGCCACCTCGGCTCAGATTATATTAATGCTCTTTACATGATGCCCATCTTTTCTTATAACTCGAGTCCCTTTGGAAGGACCCCTCTTTGGAGGGAGCACCTTTATTTTATTTTACTTTAAAAAATGGATACGTGTTTCAAGTTGAGGCAAAGGGATAAGCCAAGGACCACAGAACAAAGAGAAAAATGGAATTTTAAATGGGGAAGGTGAAAGAAAAAAAATTAAAGAAAAAAAGGTATGGATATTGTGGTCGCTCATTCGCCAGTCCCTACCTACCTGTATGAATGAAAAGATTGAAAACCTTTAATTCGATAAATCTTAAATAAATAATTGATTTTATGGTTAATTTGGTTAAATAAAATTTTAAAATTTTAATCTTAATATAATATTTAAATAACTCGAAATCTTTGTAATCTTTTTCCTGTAATTTATTTATTTATTTTGACATTCTAAGTGATGTGACGATTGCTTTTCACGTAAAGTAGAACATGTTAAAAGCCATGGGGATGATTCTAGTTCTAGTGCGGTCTATCACATCAGTTCATAAATTTGCGTCAATTTTTACACTTTTTCTGATTTCCAGCTTCATTTATTTAATGAACTCAAATGTCCTCTTACTACCCAAACTTTGATGATATAACTTGTCTGTCAGTTAAGTTTGAAAAGATTATTTTACCACCCCTTGCTTAAATTTGTTGATAAAATTTATATAAAGTAATGAAAAAAACAAAAAATTTATATATGTTTATTGAAGTGTAAAATAATATATGACCCCAAAATTTTAGAAATTATGTATTTGTTTTTGTACGTAGCTTTTTGGCATTATTATTATTCTTATTAAATACTAATTTGATATAAATTTATTATATTTCATTCAGTTTTGTTATTTCTCACCCACATCTACCACTAAAAAGCCAATTTTACCAACATTGAGATGCTTTACCACTTACATAAGCATCAAACGAGCACTATTTTTACATTGTTTCCCATGGACTTTCTCTATTTTTATTTTTATTTTTTGTTTAAATATTGATCTAGTTTTTTGACTCTCTCTTCGGTGTTTCATGACAAGTAAGAAATAAACAAGAAGAAAAAATAAAAAAGAAAATGATATAAAGCAGAAGAATATAAAATTGTTAGAATAAAGATATAGTTATTTATGTTATTACTAATATAAGTAATATTAATTTTATTATATAATATAAAAAGTAATAAAAATATCGTTTAAACATAAAAATTAATGTTTAATTTCAAGGGATTGGTGAAAAAAATAAAATTGTTTAAACTTAAAAATAAGAACATTTCATCAAAGTTTCGGTGGTAAATAGATATTTGGCCGAATTCTAATGTCCTATAAGGATTCAATTAAAAGTAAAAATGACACTCACAAAATTGTTTTATTGATGATGTAGAAACATAAAATTCTGGACAAATAAAAAAAAAATAATAATAATAAAAAGACTAAATGCATTTATTTTCCACCCAAACTTTGATGAAACAAATTATTACCTTCTAAATTTAAAAAAATTCATTTACATGTCAATTATTCATTTTTAATAGTAAAATTCATTAGATTTTATGATAGATTCGAATTAAAAAAAATAAAAATACCCAATTTAAATGTTTTAATATTTGTGTAATTATTTATAAAACTTCAAAAAAAAAATTACGTTCGGGTTGATCCCATTTATATATATATATATAATTTAAATATATAAAATTTAAAATAAATTTTTTTAATAATTTTAGATAAAATAAATCACATTTTTTAAGAATTTAAAATATTTTAATTTGATTTAAAATTTTCGAACCCATTTTCAGTTTAATTTGAAAAATTTTCATAAGCCTTACTTACTCCCTTGAACTTATTTCTATTTTTGCAAAACAAAGATGAAGTCATTTGATTGGAACGGAAAATGAACAGAAGAATATTTATCTCAAATAAATGGAAAGGTACAAGTCATTATTGCTATGAGGTGGGTAGCAGCATGGCTATCTATGTACGGAAAGCGATCGTCCACATAAAAGAAAAAAAAACTTTAATTTAAGGCCAAAGGACCATGTCCCACCCATAGTTTGAGGCGGAGACAGATCCCACCCTCCAAGTTTCAAAAGCCCATCTCTCACCCCTAGAAACATTTTTTATAATTTATATACTCAAATTACTAAAATACCCTTTTAAAAAATAAATATATTTTAGTAATTTTTAAAAATTTTTTAATATATTTTTAAAATTTTTTTATATTTAAAATTTATTTTATAATTTTATTATAAATATTTATTTTTTAAAAGGGTATTTTAGTAATTTGAGTATATAAATTATAAAAAATGTTTCTAGGGGTGGGAGACTGCGCTTTTGAAACTTAGAGGGTGGGATTTTGACGCTGCCTCAAACTATGGGTGGGAAGTAGTCCTTTGGCCTTAATTTAATTAAAAAATTACGTTCGGGTTGTTCCATGTCCAAACCAGGTCTGTCACTCCTTTGACATTAACCTAATGCTGTTTAATTACGTTAAATGATGTATAAATATCACAAAAAAAAATCCATAATATTTTTTAAAAAGATACTGTTTGGCTATAAAAGGGAAGGCAACCTTTCCTTTCTTGATCAAACATCTGAGTCTCTCTCTTTCTTTAAAATCACTTTCCCTAATTGGTGGCTTTTAAT
Source organism: Anacardium occidentale (assembly GCA_026122585.1). Classification (NCBI taxonomy): domain Eukaryota; kingdom Viridiplantae; phylum Streptophyta; class Magnoliopsida; order Sapindales; family Anacardiaceae; genus Anacardium; species Anacardium occidentale. The sequence continues at coordinate 211,884 of JAJEJH010000688.1, read as the reverse complement.
GGCTGTGAGATCAGCTCAGACCTAGCACATTTCTCTCCCACAAGCTAAATAAGAAACAAACCAACACCGAATAATATCTTTAAGCTTTCAGTTTCCAGTAATTGTTCGCATGTTCATGAGTTATCATTGGTGGGTATTTGTTTATTTTTTTTTTTTCACTTTCTATGGTTTTCTTAACCTGGATCTGAACCGGGTCTTTAACTAGGGTTTCTGCTAGGATTCTTTATAAATTGGAAGTAAATCCATTTCATTTTTACCCCTTTTTGTTTCCATTCTATGTGTATGGTTTCTTCCTTGTTGTAGTTACAAAACAGGTTGATGATTTGCTGTAGGGTGAAGAATGGCGAGAGAGAAGATCAAGATCAAGAAGATTGATAACGTGACGGCCAGGCAAGTTACCTTCTCTAAGAGGAGGCGAGGTCTCTTCAAGAAAGCTGAAGAGCTTTCTGTTCTCTGTGATGCCGAGGTTGGTCTCATCATTTTCTCAGCTACTGGCAAGCTCTTTGAGTACTGCAGCTCCTCCAGGTATTCTCTAATTCCTTTATTTTCTCTATATCAAAATTCCGTACGATAAATCTGTTAACTTTTTTTTTCAACCCAACCTATTATTTCGGGTCTTTGTCTTCCCATGTCTTCGTTTATGTGTTTTCATGGCTTTTTGTGTGTGTTTGTTCGCGCGTGACTGTGAATCCTTCAAGTTTCTACACTTCCCCATCTCGTACGATCTTTCAAGCAGCAAGAAAAGAATTTTACAGAAGGGAATCAAGCAACTTCTTTGCTGAAATTCCATGGATGCTTTCAACAAAACATTGTACTTCTTTGATACTATGGACTCCTAGAGTTACATTAATCAAGAGTGAAAACCCTCACGGCCACTTCCAAGATCTTTGTTATCTCCTCCATTGAACTGCATTTTAGATTTTCTGGTCAACAGCAGTCTCGCATAAGGCCCAAAACTTGGCTTTCTATAGTTGCTTGTTACACCGCGTACCGACTTTGGGGGATCCTCCATCCCCGTTGTGACTTGTGGGTGACTTTTCTTGATATACATACTAATCGCATAAAAAGATGTCTCAAAATCTTTTATCATATTCTTAATTTATTGACCTATTATTCTATCATAAAATAACAAAATAATACCTATATTATAACTTCATCTCTATGTTTGAGCTCACCTATTTTTTAATTTCAACAAGTTCAAACATATGATGAACGTAAGTACGCATCTACATAATTATCTAATCGGTCTCAAATGGAGAAGTATAAATATACAGTCCTGTATTTGAATACATCTTTGTAATCTAGGATACTGTTATGGTGGTTAAGAAAACAAGTGATAAATGTTATTGAGGAAACCTCAACTGTGAAAGCATAAATAGCTTCCGGAAGGACATAAGATCAGTGAGGATTCATGGGGTGAGCATTAAGGATAAATGCATCTACTGTATATATAAAATATTACCTTCATAAATACTTAATAATTTATCTGATAGTAAGGTTTGAGCTCAAATGTATTGTTAATGAAATCACTGATAATTGATATGGTGGGTAGAGTAGTTATTATATATGGAGTAAGAGGTTTTGCAATAGGTAGTTATTATATATCGAGAAATTTGATTTAAATCCGAAAACTTTTGACGAGAGAAAGATTATGTGTGAAATGGATACAAGACAAGAAGTTATCTACGGATGTATGACTGTAAAATTGCAGACCTCTACTGTATGAAAATGTTTTTTTAATCAGAATTTATGAGAAAGTATCGTAATTAGGTTAAACAACGAAATCAAAGATATGAAGCAAACCATTCTCATTAGAAAACTGAACTATATGTTATAAGTTTTATTTTAATTTGTATTTTCCATTTTGATTGGAAAGAAGGATTTTACTCTCAATGGAGAGGGGAGGAGAGACTAGAGAGTAGAAAAGGGCATAAAAAATATATCTTTTGATGCATTCAGAAGCAATAGTATTCAGACTTATGATCAGTGTTCTTGAATGTCACATAAGATCATATTCTAAAGCTCAGCAGAAAACCATAAATTTTATCATGAAGCCTTTTGAGTTTGTGAAAATGTTGGTATCATCATTGTTATTCAAAGTTCCGTGTGAGTAGTCTTCCTGTATTGTTGGTTTCCCATAGTAGCAGAGAGCCATTTAACTCTCTTGGTTATAATGGCTAGCTGACTTGAATAATGAGTGTTATAATTTTAATGAACACTTTTTTGATGGCCAGTAGAACCGAGCAATAATGAGTGAGTGTTTCTTGGTTTTAACTTTAAAGGAGTTAACCAAGCTAAAAATCAAGCTGGATGTTGGTTCATTAATTAAGGTGACCTTCTAAACCAAACTCAATGTTATTTCATATAAGGTTTAAGAGTAGTTAATTGAACTTCTAATGGCACTTGTATGTGCAAGGGTTTGAAATGTTAGTTGAGTTTTGGGTCATTTAGCCTGCCTTGTTTATACCATTAATAAATATTTTTGGCTGGAACTTGAGTTGTTCGCTCAAGAATATGTTTGAGTCTTAAGTTGACTCATAAGTTGTGTTCGGATACGCTTATTAATAAATAAAAGTCTTCTTAAATGCTTATGTAGAAATTGTTGGTTCAAAGTTTACATTGACCATAAAGTAGTCATTAATGAGTTTTATACACAAGAATGTGAACAAGATGAATTTAAATTTGCTCTAACTCGGTTTATTTTGTGTATAAGGCTGTAGATTTGGTCAAAAATTGTTTGCTTTATAACATAAGTAAATGTGTATAACTATAAACAAAGAACTTTCATTGCATGTGGCCGTGGAGGGTGAAATATTCCGAACTTTATAGTAGATTGAAGCTAGAGTAAACTCTAATATTACTTTTAAGAAAAGGTTTTCATGGGTTAGAACTAGATTCAGTGGGAAAGGCGTACTTGTAAAGAAAAATCATGAATATTGACACTAATAGTTGGAAAAGGTGCTACATGACCAAGAATATCTATGATATCATCAACTTTCTCACATGTTGTAGCTACATAAATTTTGAAATTAATAACTACCAATCACATTCATAATGTAGATTGATGTGAGAGAAAATACTCTTGGGCAATTTTTTCACTAGCTTTTTTATATCTAAGAAAATAAAATAAAATTTAATAGAAATAGAAATTTCTATGAATTTGAATAGAGCATGAGAATTTGTTACTCCTCACTGTACTCTCAAAATTTTAAGTGATTTTTTGAAATTGATTTAAGTACAAATACATGGGGGTTGGCTTTATCAAACATTATATTGTGGGGGGGTGGGGTGTTTAGTTACAATTAGAAAAACAATTTCCTAAGATGGCTTCTTTTTAAGATTAGTGGTAATCCTTAGCTTAGGTGTTTCCACCTCGACCATATTTGCATTATATTTTAACATTCCTTGATGTAAACTCTTGTAATTGCAATCATATTTTTGAAAAATTCAAATTTATCTCTCAATAATGTTTTAGCAAAGATACCTGTTAGTTGCTTTTTTATCCTGTAGTATTGAAACACGTATGTCTCCGTATATTAACTCTGATAATTTGGTTGCCTTGCAAGCTTTCTGTGATGAAAATGATTGATATTGTTGCTTGCCAAGTAGACAATCTTCCCATACACCATTTTTTTGGAATATTTGACAAGTTCATCACCATGTTTTTTTCTATGAAGAATTTTCAATTCATGGAAGTTAAAATGATCGAATCTTCGATGCCACACCCATAAGTCATCTTGTTGTATCTTCATAACTACTTCTCATGCATACCTCTATTGGATAAGAAAGTTTTGTTGCTTCATCTTTACTATTGCAATCACTAGAATCTTATTATTTTTGTCGTAAATGATGGATGTCTCATTAAAGTGGATAGAATAGCCGTTTTGGATCATTTGACCCAAGCTAAGTAAATTATGCTTCAAGCTTGGAATTAGTAGGACATTTTAATGAATCTCGTATCTTCCTTTGTTTCTATTACAATCGTGGTTTTTTTCCCTTCTACTAGTGCTTCATTGTCTAGCTTGACTTGTGATTTAATTGAAGTGTCTATATCACAAAAAAGACTTCCATTACCTGTCATGTGGTTGTTGCAACTACTATCTATGAACCACTTATCTTTCTTCACGTTATATATTGGTTGATCGATGTAGAAAATCACTTCACCTGCTTTTTTATTTTCTAAGTAATTTGCTTGATGTTTTACTCTAAAACGACAATCTTTTTTCTGAATGTCCACATTTTTGACAATTTAGACACTTTGGCATTTTGCGAAGCCAACAATCTTTTTTCAAGTGGTTTATCCTCTTACATATATCCCACGATGGAAATTTTTTATTTTTTATATTCCTAGAACTTTTTCCTTTTAAAGAATTTTCATTTGGTTTTCTGCACTTGGATTTTGACTTTTGAAAGCCTGTATTAAACTTAGACTGAAGAACACTCTCTAATAAATCTTCATTTCTGTAACTTATCCTTTTTTCATAGATCTTAAAGCCAATCAATTGTGTCACTGATAACTTAGATATATCTTTTTGTTCTTTAATTATAGAAATAATAAAATCATATTTGTTAGTGATACTAATTAATATTTTTTTTACAATTTTTCTCTCCATGGATCTTTAATTAATTTACTAATGGTTTCAATTTATAATAGTAAATGTTCACAGTATCATACTCATTCATACTAATATTTTCAAAATCTCTTCTAAGAGTTTGTAATTTAGAAGAACGTGCATTTTCACTATCATGAAATTCCTTCTCTAAGATATCCTAAGCTTTTTTGGCATTGGACACTTCGTTGATTCAAGGAAATATATCATTTGATAACGAATGTTGTAGAATGAATTAGAGTGCTCAAATCTGTTAGTCGATTGTCCTCCAACATTTTTAGCATAACTTTGGAGGACTTGGATGCCTCTTCTAGAATATTGAATCCAAATTAGATTGCACACTATAATACACTAGTAATTTGGCATCAATTAACGTCTTCACTAAGACTAGAACAGATAAGTGACTCATATTAGTTGAAGTATGGATGCTTAAACTTGAATGAACCTTGAATAGTAATGAGTGTTGGTGATTTAATATGCACCAAGAAAGTTCCTAGGAAATATTGGTACAGACAAGGCCTCTTTAAAATCCAATCTCTTTAGACAATTTTTTTGGGCATGCATATAACCACACAAATAACTACTCGCTAAACGGGGTCATGATGCCACTGTTAGGAAAATAGAATAAAATTTTAGATTAGAGAGTATATAAAAATAGAAATTTTTGTTAACTCAAATGGAACATGAAAGCATGATTACTCCTCAAAGTACTCTCAAATGTTTATAGCATTATTGAGTTGAGTACAACTTTGTGTTATAATTGTTGAATGAACTTTATCATTTACATAAATTGGATATTATTTTTCATCTTTAGTAAATTTTCAAATGGCTTGGTTTTCTTGATTTTCACTTAAATTATGAGTCGAAATATGTCAAATGAATGATTAGACGTTGTTATAACTAATTGCACATCTCAGTTAGATAGAAAATCTTTATAATCTTATATATTATCATATTATATGAATAGGGTTCCTAGTTGATGAGATCTTCTTTATTCTAGCGATTAATGTAACTCCACTTGTTATATGTGTCAAGTTTTAATGCATTCTATACATAATGAACTTTGCTATGAGTTTTGACCTATCTAACATATTTATCACATTTTTTTTCTTTGTAGCATGAAGGACACGATTTCAAGGTATAATCTGCATTCTCATAACGTTGAAAAGCTTGATCGTCCATCCCTTGAATTGCAGGTAAGTTATTTGATTGGTTTTGTTGGATCAATATTTTAATGCTATGAGCTTTCTTAAAAGTTTGTAAGTGACCAAAAGAAATTGACATTGGCATGCCATTAAAGCTTCTTAGATACATTTCCAAAAGGTTGGGTGTTCCTAAATTTAACTTCTCAATTAAGCATATTCTTAACTAGTTGACTATTCAAAAACTACAATGGCAAGAGATTTCCAAATCACTTTCATTGGCTAACTTGCCATCACATATAAAAGCTTCTTCTTCCTCGCAAAATGTCAAGCTTTACATATTTGAACATCACTTTTGACTGGCAATTTCTTTCTTATATATATAGTTGGAAAATAGCAACTACATCAGATTGAGTAAGGAAGTTGCTGATAAGAGCCACCAACTCAGGTATATATATTAATGTAATACTTTTTCTTTTGTAAGTTAGCTAAAATTTTGTTATCATAAGTATTACCTTTCATAATAGACAAATGAGAGGTGAAGATCTTCAAGGATTGAATATAGAGGAATTACATCAACTTGAAAAAACACTCGAATCAGGACTCGGTCGTGTTCTTGAAACAAAGGTATGTATTGCTTCAATTTTATTACAAATTAAGGGGTTAAATGTACTTACGGTCACTAAAGTATGTATTTATTGCATCCGTGGTTACTAAGTTTTAAAATGTTGCAAGAAAACTATTAAACTTTGAATTATGTTGGCCATTAAGCCATTTTCCAATTTTGCTGTTTGAATCTGTAATGAAAAATGATGTGGATGATAATGTGAAAGTTGACTTATCGTAATGGAAAAAATTGATGATGTGGCATTGAGTTTAAATATTCCAATTGCATTTCTCTCCTCTAATCACTATCTTCATTTCGACATTGTTGAAATCTTTCTCCTCCATCTTTCCTTATTTTTTGTCAACAAAAATCTATCATCATTTATAGTGCTTGAAACTTTTCCTATTTGTCTTCGATTGTCTGTGTCAATCTTGAAGTGCAGTTAGGGCTTGCAAGTGAAATATGTCTTATTTGTTCTCAAAATCTCATTTGTCTGTTGGATTCGTCAAAATTTAGACAGAAAAATTTCAGGTTTCTAACCAATCGTTTCTTCCTATTGTTGAATCAAGCGAAATGTTGATATAATAGATAACGAGTGAATGAATTATAGACGACACACCAATGTGTTTTTACAGTGAAGCTATTATGTTGAGGACATCGTGGACTAATTCCAACTCTAGAAGGCAATTCTTTGATTGTGCAGGTTATGGAGTAAGTTATTACTGATTCTGTATGAAATTTGGGATTTATTGACCCAAAATTGGGATTCCATTGATATTGGTTGATATTTTGAAATTTGCTAGGTGAAAGGTTCATGTCATTATTAACTAAGGGTTAGACATGTCATAGTTGATCTATCATAGAAAATTGAAAAGCTGGAGATGAAAAAGGAACTTAGACAAAAGCAAAGAGGAAATGATTTGCGTAGTAGTCTGCGTGTAGATTAGGGTTATAGTGACTATGGTAATGACATTTTTGCCGGTGTAAAAGAATTTTAACCTTGTTAGGAAAGGATGTGTTTGTGCTAGTTGTTATTGGGTTTAGATTAGGATGTAAGAGTAGTATTTAACCTTTGTATCATACTTAAAAAACTAAATGTTACGGAATTGTTGATGAAAACTGTGGTGATAAATGTAAATTTATGTGCACTATTTATAGCGTTGTATGCAGTTCAAAGCTGGATAAATGGAGTTCATGTTTATGTATATATTATTTGTATTATAAACCTGCTTTAGAATATCCTAAAATGATTTGTTTTAGTTGCACTTGAACTTGATTGGATATGCAACTACAAGCTGGGAAAAGTATTGTAGTTATGGTCATTTGTTTTATCACCTATTTTTTCATGGTCACTTATTCTTTCAAACTAAATGATTGTGGTCACTTAGGTTTTTAATACTAGTAATGGTGGTCATTGATTATTAAAAGTTCTGCAACTATGGTCATTGATGATTGTGCATAATAAAGAAAAATTCAACCCTTTGTAGTTATTGTAGTGGCTAATGTAACTATAAAAACATAAATAGACAATTATAAAAGCAATATAATGTTATTATTGTGGTGAGCAATATATGTGGACAACCATTTATATTTAACTTAAGCAAACGTATTAGTAATGAAATGTTGTTACTATACAAAAAACATGAGACATTCATTATTCACTTAAAACCCTCTTTCTATATCACACTCGTACATTAATTATAAAACACATTTACTGCATTAATATCTACTATAGAGACACAAGTGTGATATATTCACATTAATTGTAATGGGTTACAAGTGCAATTAGGAACTATTCATTGTTCTTGAAACCCTCTTATTACATCACACTTAACTCAAAGTTGTAACCCAAAGTTGAAAATTACTCATCACTTCGTAATTCCCTGCTCTCTTCCCTTTTTCCTTTTCGTTTGACTGAGTAGTGTTCTTGGTCCTGATGGAATTGACCTTGCCCTTCTTATAGTGGGCTTTAGTTTTTGAGTTGATAATCTATTGGAAGCTATCTATTTTGGGACCTCCTTTGTAGATGGCGAGTGCTCTGGTGGTTGTTCTAGCATTACATTTTCAATTGTTGCTTGATCTTGGTCATTACTCTTAGCTACTATTAGAGATGCAGAAGAGTCCTTGCCACTGTCATTTGTACCTTTTCTTTTTACCCTACAAACACTAATTCATTATATAATGTATTATTGTCGAAAAAAAAAAAAGAACAAATGTGAAAGATGTGACTTAAAAGGAAACTTATAGACACTCCATGAAATCTACTATTATGGTCTTCTTGTCCACAAACACTACAACAAACAACAAAAGTCCCTTTCGACTTAGTTTTAGCTTTATTTGACTTCTTTCAATCTTAGCTTCTTTTTTTCTTTCTTTGGCTTAGTAACTAATGGAGGTAGATTAATTGGAGACAGGTGGTCACTTTGAGGCCACACATCTGAAGAGGACAGTGACTGAATGAAGTGATTATACACCCTACAATAAGTTCTTGTATGATAATATTCATTGGCATAACTTTTATGGCGTTTATTGTAGTCATGTATGGAGGCAATAATATGGACACAAGGGATTTCAGTTATATCCCACTTCTTGCATGTGCAGGTCCTTGCCCTCAAATCAACTACCAATTGCCTTTCAGATCCCCTTACTAGCACACAGGCACTATCATTGTACTGAAGTGTGGAACTCAACTACCCCTCTTTTAATTTATCTAACTTTTTTTGGAATTTGGGGCACAAATTTCTCTCAACCTTCTTCATCTTATTTAGCTTTTTTCCAATCCCCACAATTAATTAAGTTTTAATCATTTCCACATTGTAATTATGTCCTTATCCCTTGTTTCCAGAATGAATTTATTAAAACACTCACATAAGTTATTTAGAAGGAGGTTACATGAACTTTTAGGGGAAAATTTTGATCTGATCCATATATTAAATGGCCCCTCATGTAATTAGGTCAGAGCATCTGAATTCTTTTCTCCAATCTTTTCCACTGCAATCTTGAAATGGTTATTATAAGTTGCTTTTGCAGCATCCCAGAATAAGTCCTTCAACTCCTCATCCTTAAATTTTCTTCTAAAGTTAGTGTATATGTGTGTGATACAATACCTATTCTCAATATTAGGGTATCATTTGTTGACAATGGCTTGTTTACACATATATGCAGGGAACAAAAGGGCAATCAAAACAAGGAAAAAATTAAACAAAATTTAGATCAAGGAAATGAATGTTGTTTGTTATAACCCAAAAGCTAAATGGCAAATTACTTAGGGGGGGGGGTGAATAGGTTATTTAAAAAATCTTTGAAATCTTAATTCCTTTTCTATTCAACCAACACAACATGCATATATATAAAAACAATTAAGCACAATTAAATGACTAAGCAAATATAAATAAAGAGAGTAAGAGAAAGAAATTGCTCAGCCGATTTTTAGAGTGGTTCGGAGCTTCTCCACGCCTCCTACGTCCACTACTCCAAGCAACCCCGCTTGAAGACTTTTCTTCCACTAACTTCAACCCTGAAGTTACAATAGTTTTTTGACAAGGGAATTTCGCCCGTAACACTAGTTTTGATACAAGGGATTGCGCCTTTAACTTAGTTTTAACAGGGATTACGCCCCAACACTAGTTTCACGGGATTGCGCCCAAGGGTTTGTGGAAAATACAAAGATTTGCCTCTCAAGGTGGATTTACAATAGGCTCTCAATGTTCTCTCTCCTAGGATTTACAAATGTGTTTGTGAGAGAAGTTTGGAGAAGAGTTTAGAGAATGAAAGAGTGGAGTTCTTAAGCTTGATTCTCTCTGCCTTCAATCTTCAAATCAGCTTCAATTTATAGGGAATGGAAGATTCTAGCCGTTGCAGCTGATTTGAGAGCCGTTGGAGCATTTCTGGAAAGTTGCACGGGCGTGTCCGCTTGATGCACGGTCGTGCTCCCTTTTTCTGCACTTTTCCAACGGTCAATTTTGTGTTAGCACGGGCGTGCGTTCTGCATCACACGGGCGTGTGTTATTTTTCTCCAAATTCCAGAAGCAAGCACGGGTCGCCAGCACGATGAGCACACGAAAAGCGCACGACTTCATTTTGGCCTTGCACACGGGCGTGTGTCAATGCTACACGGCCGTGTGTGTCATTTTCCTTTAGACACACGGTCGTGCCTACTCCCAGCACACGGGCGTGTGCGCTCTTTTGCCTTGACACACGGCTGTGTGTCCTTCTGCACACGGTCGTGTGTGCCATTTCTTCACAGCACGGGCGTGTTCACCTCAATGCACGGGCGTGTGCGGCTTGTTGCATGGGCGTGTGCTTTACTTTGTTTGAGCACGGGCGTGTTCACCTGCAGATTTCAGCCAGCAGAAAAACTTTGGGTCCTCTTTGTCATGTTCAACACATGCATGGACCAATTAGATATTTTAACATACATTTTGCATCAATCAAAATCCATAAGGGTTCAACATTGTTGTATACTATCTTTTGCCTATCCGTAATGAATGTCCAATGGTGGCTATTGACTAGTTTAATATCTTCCGGTAGATGTTATAGGAATCAGTTTCAATTGACAGTGTCATCTGTCTTCACTATAGCTTATTTTATGGGATAAATACAGTCATTGGTATCTACTCTAACAATTGACAATAGTTGGCCCCCGTAGAACCCCTTCAGCCAACAACCATCAAACCTTATTATGTTTTTGCAACCATTTTTAAACCCTTTTTTTATTGTTGCAAAGCACGTGTACATACCCTTGAATGTCTGGCCTTTTTCCTTTTAGAAATCAACTGTGGTTTCAAGATTGCTTTTTACTAACTCTAATTTATAATTGTACAAGCTTTCAAACTATTTTCTTTTATCATTATTGATCATCTTAAGAGCTTGTTGTATTGCTTTCCAACTTTTAAATTTGCTCACTTGCAAGCCCATCTCCTCTTGAATAGTGCTAATAAACCTTTGAACTGACCAACAAGAGTCAATCTTAAAACTCTCCACATATTTCTTAGCTGCTTATCATGTGAAAGTTTTCAAAATCTTTCGTACATTATGCACCACTACATATGATATAATTTGCATTGTGGAGTCCTTATTGTTTACGTTGGAAGCCCATAGTTTTCGACCATAATCTTTGAAGCATCTGGTCTGACATCTTTTTTATTTTTTAACCATTTATTGAAAATTGGACTTGAAATTTGTTGTATATGTCATACTTGCGTACAACTTCTTTGAATTGTTAGAAGCTTTTGAACTGTATTCCAACTTTCCACTCCAAAGTTTTGACATCCACCTCATTCTTAAATTTTAGATACCTTACAATGTCCTCCCCTTCTAACTCTAACTTAAGAGTAAAACTCATCTGAGTCATTGTGCTCCGAAGAATTATAATTCAATTCTAATCCCTTGACCACTTGATTCAACCCTCTCACTGTTATTCTTTAGTCTTCCAGTTTTATTTCTATTTCTAACTTAAATCATTGTCATTTTCTATATTATTATTAGTCTCATGAAAAAAGTCTTCATCACTAACACTTTCTCTAATTATCATCTTAAGAATTTCATTTAAACTACTACAATCATCATTAACGTCCTATGTGCCCTCATGTTCCTCATTACTTTCACAACTTGGTTCAGCCTCCATTTCTTTCTCGGTTCTTGAATTAGGACCAACATAAGTTCCTCAGCATTTATATAACTTGTTCTAGCCTCAAAATGGCTTGATTGCCCTAACAATGTTATTTCTTTCTAAATGAACTTGAAGAGGAGGTGAAGAACTAGCTTCAGTCTCTATTTCCTCTATCACTACCCCATATCTTTTTCGCTCACATTTAGAAAACTTTTTCACTATATTTGTTTTTGGCTAGATCCTTATGTACACTTCAATTTGTTGGTGATGTCTACCGCAAAGACCCAATTTATAAATATTGACATCATTATCAATATTTTTTAAGCCATTCTTGTACTCTTGCCTTGGTTGTAATTAAAAATAGCAAACCGACCTATGTATCTTCATATTCTTGACTATTTTGTTAAGGGTAATCAACTTTAAAGTATCAGTATCATAGTAGTCTAAGCAATCTATTTCTCCATCGTAATAACTACATTCCTTAAAGTCACCTTCATGGTGAAAAATTATTGTAAATTTATTCCTTATTGGATCTAAGCCAAAACAAAACACAAACACAAACACTGATCAACTTTTCAACACATTAATTAATAAACAATAATAAATCTTTCAAAACAATTATCCTGATTGTTAAAATTTTATTCACATTCATTGAATTTTGTATTAAAAATTTAATGACTATGTGTTGTTGATAAAATGCTAACTTTCCTAAACTATATTGTCAAGAATCTTTGTGGATTGAAAACCTTAGCTTTTGATAGAAGTGCAAACACAATGAGGATGAGAGTGAAAGATTCCATCTATTTTGGTGAAATAAGAGAAGAGATTAGAGAAGAGAGAGGCGCATAATTGTTTTTAAACCTTGTGCCACATAATCATTTTTTCCTATTGTGCTGAGTCAGTTTCCATGTTGTTATCCGTGTCACCTTCTATTACAGATTCAAACTATAAAATTGGGGAGTGACCTGACGACCACCATAATTTAAAGTTTAATAATTTTCTTGCAACGTTTTAAAGCTTAGTAATTACAAATATAATAAGTACATATTTCAATGATCGTGAATGCATTTAACCCACAAGTTAAGTACATATATCTATCGTGACTCATGCAGGTTTTCACATGAGTTTTACTTTCCATATCAGAGGGAGAAGATTATGAATGAAATCTCTTCACTTGAAAGGAAGGTTAGACAAATATTTGATCAGTTTTATTTTTTCGGGGAAACTTTAAACTACTACTGTATGTTTATTGTTCAGTTGTCGCTGTTGTGGTAAAAGCAATAGTGTACAAGAAGTATAACAAACAGGTTTCTTCATAATGATATTAAATTAAAATCATCGCAAAGTCAGGAGGAAATATTCATGGAAATACATTATGTTTTTATTGACTTTATAATTCTTTGCATGGATGACGTTAAAGTAATATTTACCTATAATAAATGAATCAACTAAAATGTGGACTTCCACTCTTCAGAGTTTACTTTTTTGTATGTATAATGGCTTATTCAGATTTGCTCTATAATTATAAGAACATTGTAAAGAGCTATGGCTTAAGTTCTTTAATTTCGATTTAATTGTGTGCGATACTTTTACACACACACACACACACACACACACATATATATATATATATACGAAGGCTCTTTTGCCGAAGACTTAACCAGTTTGTTGTTGATTATTAATATACCATAAGTCAAGATTTTGATATCTTGAGTTTTCAACTTTGTACCATTTTCAGGGAGCACAGCTATTGGAGGAGAATAGACTACTGAAACAGAAGGTTGAAGAATTCATTTTGATGGGCTATTATAATTGTCTTTATTGATTTCATTTCATTTGAAAATGGCTAGGATGTTTCAAATTTGGAACAGGTGACCAGCTTGTATAACGGAAAAAGGCTTGCCCTAGCTGATCCTGAAACTGCAATCCAGGAAGAAGGGATGTCATCAGAATCTGCAACTAATGTTTGCTGCTGCAGCGGTGGCCCGCCTATGGAGGATGATAGTTCTGATACTTATCTCAGATTAGGGTGAGCTTAATTATCGTTTTAGGCTATGCACATGTAAATATATCACATCTCAGTACTCAATAGTTTAAGCATATGAATATGTTTCTGAATTTTGATAAAAAAGATTAAGAATGAGAAGGCAACCTAATATTAACGCAACAATTAATGTCGATAATTTCGATTTTCAACCATTTTGCAGGCTTCCCTTCTCTAGCTGAATTAGTGGAGACGAAGCTGCTTCTTTCAATGAATAAAACTGGACCAAAGTCATTTTCAGAAGTTGTTGTGCACTATATGTAGTACTGCAAAAACGATTATGATAGGCACTCCCAAGTTGTTGGTGTGTCCAGGAGAACTAATCTTTTCTTCTAATTAATATTTACGATTGGCCTACTCAAGGTTGCAAGACTGGAGAAAGGTACTTAAAACGTATTGTAAAACTTCAATAAATAAGTTTTGTGTTGAAAGTTTAATGAGTTTTGTGTTGAAAGTTTACTTTGTTTACACAGCGATTATCAATTCATGGGCATATCACCGTTTTCTGCTTGCATGGCAAAACTTTGATGCATAGGCTGCTTTTCCCCAGTTTTTTACTTTTAGGTTTCAGTGAAATAAAACGGCGATGGTCAGCACTAATCCTCGGGGTTCTGTATGGCTAAGCAACGAGTTGAAATATTATAATTGACGAAGCTCCTTGATCTTCTCCGGAGACTTAGAAGAGCAGACTTCTCGGACAATCTGCTGCCTCACAGAGCCATGCTCTCATGCCAGTTTAATTGAATATGAAGGCAATACGACACATTTTTCATGACAACAACTTTACTCGGACCTGGCAGACAACGTTGATGGTCCTATGGCTGACCATCTTTGACCAAAATCTTAGAGGGTAAGTTAACAAATCCGCACGCATATATCATACATTTGGCAACGATTGATTAAAATTTTTCTGGTATTTATTGAATAAATCACATTTTTTTCTTTTAAAACTTTGTTAATGTAAAGTTAACTTTAAAAGTGTATAAAAATCAATTTGATTTTCAAGATTTTAAACAAGGATTAAAAGACGAAGAAGAAAAATCAAAGAGAGATTGAAAGACAAAAGATGTGAAAGAAGAGAGAGAGAAGAGGGAGACGGTCTACATGATCACCAGTTAAAATCAAATGCCTCAACGTGTCTTCTCTCCCATTATCTCATATTTTCTCACTATAACTATTCATTGAGTTTCTGAAAATAATGAAGAATGCCACAAAAATAGATTTTATACATATATCTCTATTACGATAGGGGCTCCTAAGTGCACGCCTGAACTTTAGATTCTATACATAAGTCTCTATAATGATAGACACTCCTACGTGCATGCCTAACTTTAGATTCACTCAATTCCGTCACCCTTTTTAGGTGGTGATAGATGTCAAAAAGCAATTGCATGATTTGAAGGACGAGCTAGCGAATAATAAAGAGCCAAATAACAAAATGGAAAGGGGTGTTGGTCTGAAGTTTCATGCACATGGACAAAGGAAGTGGTTTTGTGTAATGTTGTATAAGTCGAAGCTACGTATAGATATAATCTTTTAATGGTATGACTACTAATATAATTTAACATACAGAAAATTAGCATTAATTAATATAATATATTAATGGTATGGTTATTGTATAATATAAATTATTTTATCATACTAAAATCTCATTAAGATTAAGACACAAAAATAGTGTTTATATTGTCGTTTCTTTAATTTTTACTTAACTTTCAATACAACGACTAAATATTATTAGATTTGGACATTAACACTGGTCTCTTTCATTGGTTGTAGTTGTTTATCAAATAACATCATAAAACATCTATCTCCCTATCTGAAAGTGATAAATCATTTATTAATTTACCATAATTGTATTACACTTCTTAACATAATCAATCATTAGCATATTGATAGCCATCTAAAAAAGATAGTTTAAATTAGGTTAGTATACAAAATATTTTAATGACCTCAAGTATAAAAATTACATGCATTTTTGTCCATTAAATGATTCATTTCATTGACACTATGGTTATAATAATCTATATAAAATCTTCTTGGCTTCTTAATCTAGTGGACGTGTTGTCAACATGCATTTATATATTGTATTTAATTAACACCAATAACCTCGATATATGAGATTTGTTAATACATTCTGATAAGATTATTTAACATATAGAGAATTTACATCTTTGGTTAAAATAATATTAAGATTATAGACATTTCTAAATAAGATACTTTATCTACTTATAGGATTAATATGATTAAGTTATATGTCAATCCCTCGTCACAATTTTATTAATCTAAAGACATTCATTAAATATACATACACACACATATTATAATAGATGAATAATTTCTATTTTTACTGATAAAATATGATGCAAGTTAGGATGAAAGTACATAAATAGCCTCAATTGGTTGGCTCAAGAACACCAACTCTAACAAGAACATGGTCCTTTCATCAATGGAGCCAATAATTAGTGGTTGATAAAACATTGAAGTTTCTTAAGATCCTTAATAGTCATATTATATTTTTCATTTTTCATAGCAGTTGAAATAATCAATTAATTCTTCTAAACCACGTTGTGAGTGTGGAATTTCCACTTTAACTAGACACAACGAACAATATTGTTTCTCTTCTAATGCAATAAAATGTTAAAGAATAAGTAGTTATTTAAAACTTTCTTTTTGAAATATTGCTCTTCTTTTGCTATGACTAACCGTCACATAAAATGAAACTGTTTGAATGAAGTTCTTAATTAAGAGAATAACACATCAAATTATATGATTATCTTGAATCTCATATGAAAATCTACTGATAATATTTTCAATCTTCATAATTATGTGGATTCACTTTAACAATCTTTGGTTCTTGCCTTTTATACCCAACAAAAAATGGAACTTTATACATTCTGATCAATTCTACAATGACAACAAAATTGTTCATTATATTTGTAAACATCCCTAATAAAGTTTCATTGAACATATGCATCATTTTAATGAATAATAGCATATAATACCCTAAATGTATAACCCTACTCTTAAAATATCAAATAACCTTTTTTAATAAATTCCATTTAACCCCTACATAAAATATCATGCTTGCGCTCAACCCCTTATCGTGTAAACATTACCCTCAAATACATAATATCCATAAACACCCCCTAATTTATAATAACTTTAAGTCATTAACTGTAAATACATTTATAAGATCGAGGTTTTGTATTTCAAACAAAATCTGATAAAAATACAGTTAAATTCTTGCTAGATTTCATGATTTTTAATAAGAAATTTAATCATAAAGTTGTTAAAAGTGAGAGTGAGTCAATGAAGGGTGCTAGGGTTTAAGGGTAGAGATGATCTGCAGGAAAAAGAGCATCATTTAAATTGTTTGGTTATATATATATACTACTTCAAATATTTATTAAAATCATATAGGTTTTATATAAAATAGTTAATTTAATTTTATTATATTATTATAAGTATCATTTATATGTTAATAAAGATATATTATCATATAATTAAGTATAAATTTAAACTTAATCAATATCATCTAATTATATAATAATATATTATTATTGATATTTAAATTAATTAATAATTATTTCACCCAATTTTTTCATATAATAACATACATACCCTTCAATTAGCCTTTTAAATTCTTTAAAATAACAATATAAACAAGGACCACATTGGAATTCAGTAAAAATCCTTCAAATATTTCAATTATAAAATATTTCTGTATTCTATTAAAATTTACAAGGTTGTTCTCCTAATTACTGAGAAATATTTTTTTAAAATTTTTTTATTTATAATAAAAATGCACTTTAATCAAAATGATATATGATTTTTTTGTTTTATAATTCAACTTTTTATTTTATTTTATTTATTAATAGTAATTGATTGTCATTGATTAAATTTTGATTTCTTACGTGGAAAATAATTTGTAATATTTTTATAAAATGATGCAAGTACCCTTACGCATGAACTGTGTAATAACATTGAGGGTGGTATTTGCTAGTTTTTAAATTATTAGTCCTTAAAAGAGCGTTTGTCCCTTACCAGACAAACAGTCTCGCTCTGTGGAAGCTCCCCTTTTTTTCTTCCTCCGAATCGATTACTAAATTACCTTCGATCGTTGAAGCCCACTGAACCGGTTTTAACACGCTTGAGTTGCTCAGTCCTTTAGCCAGATGGAAAACGGGTGCCAAGCCTTTGACTTCAAAGCGGAGGACGAGTTGACTGAAGATGCAGCTGCTAACTTCGTTTCGAAGTATAATAACCCTAATCATGATAATTCTGGGGTTCGGAAGAATGATTTACCTGAATGCGGTGAGTTTATTTTTTGGTTCTATGATTTATATGTGAGAAAGCTGAAGGTTTTTTATTTTTATTTTGTTAACGTTTTCCCTTTCTTAGAAACCCCGGGAAAATATTGGATGTTGATGTTTGCGCTTTTTCTGTATTTTCTTCTTTTTTTAAGAAGGAAATAATTAAATTTTCTTTACTTTAGCGTAGTTCTAATTTCACGAATGAGATTATACGTGATTTCTAATGTTTTTGGCTAATTTATTTTGAGCCATGATCGTGTAAAGCTTTGTTTTTAATTTTTTTTGTGACAATTCAATGTTGTTTCTGGAGACATTTTTTTTTTATTTTTAAAATTGTGTTACATGTTTAAGTTTGAATCTCTAATTGAGGAATTGTTACTGCTCAATTGTTAAAAATTACAGGGGAGAAAGTCAATATGTGTTGGAGTTTTGTTTACCTAGGTTTATACGAGTACTATAAAAACTACGAAGAATTATAAACTTCTGTGTGACCTAATTGTATGTGAATCAGTCGTCTAAGTCTTGATTTAGCTTTGACAAACTATACTTCCTAGGAAAATTATGTGTGAGGTCTTCTTTACTAATATATAAACTCATGTGTATGTTAGTACCTTCTGCTAAGCTTCAATTATCATTCATGGCTGTCTTTCCTGGAAAAAGATATAAAGTGTTTGAATTTTAAGATTAGTGTATTCAAGTCCTAGATGACCTATTCTATGAAAATTTCGAAAATGAATCCTGAGGGTTTAATCAAGAAGTCAGGTATGCAATTTTCTCCCATGAGCTGGTGGTTTATTCCTCAGGTTAATTACCTAGCAAGAAAACAATCCCAGTTTTTCCCTTCAGTTCTTTACACTGGTTTTAAAGAAATTTTAGGTTAGGAAAGAAAAATAAAAGCAAAGAAAAAAAGTAAAAACAATAAAAATCGATTCTTGTCATGTCAATTAAACTCTTCATCTTTGTGCTTTTTTGTTTTAGGTTTTGATTAGCTGTTTTGATCTTTTTTTTTTTCATTTTTTTCTGTTTTGATATTGTGATTGAAAATAACTGTAAAACGGATAATATAGTAATATTCAAATGCCATCACTGTGCTAATAAACTAATAATTGAGTTAATTTCAAGTTGCTTCAGGAATCAACATTCAGAAACAAGGAATTGGCAGTGTGCTTTGTGTAAATGCTGGCGCAGTTGACTGTGACCCTGGTTGTGACAATGAAAAAAATGCATATGACTCCATGGATGCAGATAGACAGGATTGTGTTGTCAACGCTCCTCAAGTTAATTCTACTAGTTCTGAACAAATCCCTTGTTTCAGAAAAGATAATTGTGGGACTGAAAATTTCTTTTTTGAGCCGGACTGCAGAGATTTGTGCCATCAGGAGCCTTTACCTGGGAAAAACCATTTCAATTGTGGCTATTCAGATTTTTCATCAAACGTATTTTAATTCTTCTCCGCGTATATGTTCTGACTATAGACAGTAATAACAAGGTTATACTTATATTGATTTTAATTTCTTCAGAATGGGCCAGTTTCTTTGAATTCTAACGTTGGTGGAAGTATGGATGAGGGTTCTCCTTTGAGTCCTATTTGTGATACTATGAAAGACTATGGTATAATCTCTAATTTGGAGATTTTGTATGATCATTTACTATAGTTTTGTTGTTCATGGACAATTATGTTGTGATCCTTTATGTTGTAAAATCTGTTTGCTGCATAATTTCAGGTTCTTTGAATGGTCATGTATCTGATCATTGCTTTGATGACGTGGAAATGGTAATTCTCTTTTCTTCTTGGTAAACTATTCAAGTGTTTAATGCATTATTCATAAAACAGACATTATTTGAACTGTTGGCTGTGGATATCCATTTAGTGTGCTTGATATTTTCAGCATCTTAGATGTCTTGTTATTATAATTTTTAACAGCTGGGGATAGACATTGTTATGCGTGTATCAGTAACTGCTTATGTTGTTCTGCATTCATTTCAAATATTTATTCACATATTCTCTATGCCGTTAACGTGCCTTTCATTGCATCCTTGAAAGAAGCTATTGTCAGTTTAGTTTTGACCGAAATCTTTCTTTCCCTTTATGATTAGTTTATATTCATCTTGGCTTAGTCAATGATAGAAAGTTTCACTGATTCAAGAAATAAAACATATAAGTGAAGATGATAGCTGCTGTCAACCTATAAGAACTTTAATAAATTGAACTGTTGGCACAAATATTTTATTAAAGATATCACATTTTGAGTACAGTTGAGTCTTAACATTGCTAGAATTTAAAAGTGCCTTTTTAACCTGATTGTATATTCTTTCTCTGCAATTTGCAGGATGACATAAACATGACAGTGGTTATATGTCCTGATTATGTTGTGTACCGGGATGATTGTTGTTCGTGGTCCCTTATAACTTTCTCTTGCTCTGGTGTTAAAATCAAGGATTCAACTACATGTGGTAATCGAGGAAATTTTAGTTGGGGAATTGATGATATTGTAGATATTGAGTGTCATTGGTTTCAAAAGGTGAGATTGTGCATTTGAGTGTCATTTGAATTTTGCATACGCTTTTCATTAGGATTTACGGTTTCTTCTTTGGACATCATGTAGGTTGCATCAGTTGTGGTTAAGCTTCACCTACTATCAAAGAATTCTAACCAAGATAATGATTCAAAGGGTGCGTCAGGTGTGTTTGCTTGGGAAAAATTATTACTCATGTTTTCATGAAGTAGCACTGCGTTGTGCTTTCACGTTTTTTGTCTCTTGGTGTAGGATCTAGTGACATTTTCTTGTGAAGATTATCAAAAGGCTTCTTAAATTATTGCAACTGTGTTGATCTCCCCAAAATCTTTGATCCTCGTATACATTCCCTCAATGTTTGATTTGCTATTATCCATATTGGGATTCTATTTTTAGCTTTTATTGGTTTAAGAAAATTTTGGTTTGCATTTTTGGCTATAATCTGATCAGAAGTAGAAACCATGCTGCATCTTTTAATTGAATCTTTGTATGAGGCTGAGGCTATACTTTTACAATTGTCTTGAAGCTCAAACACTTGAATGGTTCCTGTTTCTTATTATTTTTCCTTTTTGACTTGATTCAGGCATTGAGGAGTTGAGTTTTGCAGTTATTGAGCCGAACTGGTCTGAGAAACAGGAAAAAATCACCTCACTAAATGATAAATACAAGACTATATGGAATGTTGTGCTTGAGTAAGTTTAATTACTTTTCATAATAATTTTGTTTATTATTATTATTATTATTATTATTATTATTTTTTATTAAATTAAATGTGTTCAATGTTCTGAGAAGACAAGCAATATATGCTTCAAGTTGCCTGCTTTTTAAAGTGGTTTCTAAAGCTGTTTAGTTTTGTCACTTCTTTGTGTTTAACATTATCCTTCTAGTCCTTGTGGAAATGTATGCCATAATTTGTTCACTTCACAGTGTAACTTTGGGTGTATGATGATAATTGATGTATGTTGAAGTTCTTGTACCTTATGTTTTGATAATAAGATGACCAGGATTCTGTAAGGGTTAATTGCCTGGCTGATGAACTTTGAAATAATTGTGTAAATAAATCAAGATTGTGCTTATAACCAAATGCTTGGCTTGTTGCAGGATTTCAAATTTTATTGTGCATTAACCAATTCTTTAGTATATGACCCATTGCTTGTTTCTATTTAATATATTCTGTTTAAGATTTATGGGCATGATGGCATATAGGTTTTATGGCAAATGTTTGTGTGCTGTTTGACAATTTTTTACATTTCACATATTGTCTTGTAGTAAAACAAGGAACTTGTGTATTGAAAGTTCTTTAAATGTTATCTTCTATTTTCCTTTTTAATCTTATTTAACTTTTCTTGTGTTCAATCTATTGAAATATAACTCTTCATTTACCTATAGTGGTCTCATGGAAATGGATGGAAATGACGTGTTTGAACAGAGGCAATATTTTCCCAAGTGAGTGAAAGCTAACTGTTTTTCCTTATCCTATTTTAATTGCATGTTAGGTATAACGCTTTTTTTGTTGGACTGGCCTTTTTGCCATATTGTTAAATAATTCTTTTATTCTGTTAACTTTCCTTGTTTTTCATATTACATTCTCTCGTTCTTTCCATGAGTCAAATGCAATGATATTTGTCACCTTTTGATGCTTCATCCTTTTAATAGATTTTTTTCTTGTAGTATAACAGATAATTAGGAACGGCTTTATCATGTAAGGTAACTATGTTTTTGCTTGTGGGATGACTGAATGAGGGCTTGTTCCCGGAGAAGAGCCAGAATCAACTTTATACTAGGACTGTTAAAACTTGATTTACCTGTCATGAATTATTCTTATAAGTGACATCTTAAAGTTTTTGACAAGCCTTTAATCTTCCTTATGATATCTTGAATAAAACTTGTACCTGTGAAGGAAATGAAACTCGGTGAGCAACATTCATATTTATTAGGGTGTCTTTGTTAGCGCATAATGGTGTCTTACTGAATAAATGTTCAAACATGTGTGTTACAGCTTTGACGAGCCTTTTGAAGATGTAATCTATCCAGAAGGGGATTCAGATGCAGTTTCTATTAGCAAGAGAGATGTTGATCTCTTACAACCAGAAACATTTGTCAATGATACAATCATTGACTTTTATATCAAGTAAGTTTATCTGTTTAAATTTAAAATTGTCATTGATTGTGATCTATCCTTTTCACTGTAGGATATTGAGCTTCAATTTCTTTCTTGTTGGTTAAATGCATTGCCCATGCTGCATTTTTTCTTATTATTTATTGTATTCTTTTATTACTAGCGTATGATTCTAACTTGGAAACATAGCAAGTAAGAAGAAGCCACATTAGTATGACATGTTAAAGAAATTTTTGAATTTGATTTGATTGTAAATTAGGTTCTGACATTAAGTTTCTTTATTTATCTATTTAAGAAAAATAGTTAGTTTGAAAATATAATTGGTTGGCAGGTATTTAAAGAATCAGATTCAAGCTGAGGAAAAGCATAGATTTCATTTTTTTAATAGCTTTTTCTTTCGCAAGCTTGCGGATTTAGATAAAGATCCGTCCAGTATTTCTGATGGCAGGGCTGCTTTTCTACGTGTTCATAAATGGACAAGAAAAGTGGACATATTTGGAAAAGATTACATTTTCATTCCTGTAAACTTCAAGTAAGAAATCAGTTTTAAATCTTCTGTTTCTTTTCAGAAACTTTCTCTCTTAATTTGGGCACTGATGAATTTTATATGCATTTTATGATAGTCTACACTGGAGTTTAATAATCATTTGTCATCTGGGTGAAGTGGCTGCTTTTACTGGTAAGTCTTGTTGAAATCTAATCTATGGTCCTTTTTGGAAAACTCCCTTGCTCATGTACCTTTGGCTCTTTCCAGATGAAGACCTGTACAAGTCAGAGAAGGTACCATGTATTCTGCATATGGATTCTATCAAAGGAACGCATGCAGGTCTCAAAAATCTTGTTCAAAGGTAACTGTCAGCCTTTGGTACATGTTATGTGTTGATATATTTTTTAAATTATAGTGTTTTGTTTTATTGATATACATTTTCTCTCTATGATATCCCTTTTCATCACTCCTTTATATGTTTTGCCATGTGAAAGGAGCTTTTAAGAGCTCAAAAGTGTATAATTGAGCAAAAAAGTTTCAGTGTTTTCCTATCTTTGATTGTTCAACTTGTGGTGGGAAATTTTTTATTTGAAGTTCTTTATCATGTGATGTATTGTTGAATTATATTTTAGTGTTACTGTTTTGTAGTTACACGATACCCCACTATTATTTTGTTATATGTTTTCAGTAAAAGCTCATTTGTTTCCATGCATTATTGGAGATTACACATTTAACTTGTCGACATGTCACTTTTGTATGTTGAAATAACAGTTACCTGTGGGAGGAGTGGAAAGTGAGACACAAGGACACATCAGAAGATATTTCTTCAAAATTCTTGAATATGCGGTTTGTCCCACTTGAGGTATTGCAAGTGTTTTTAAAATTTTAAGCTATCATGGTATGGAATTATTAAAATAAAAAAGATTGCCTTAAAACTACTTTTAGGTTAGTAAATAGAGAAGTAATAAGGTGTAAAAGGTTGATTTCACCAATTATGTCTATATATTTACTGATTATATACTTAGTATTGGTTTATAACCTATTAGCCTCGGTGGGTGTTAATTGTTGTTGTTCTGACAATTTAATTCTTGTTCCTTGTCAGCTGCCACAGCAAGAAAATTCATTTGATTGTGGCCTGTTCTTGCTCCACTATCTTGAGCTCTTTCTTGCTGAAGCTCCCGTTAATTTCAGTCCATTCAAACTAACCAAATTTTCTAACTTTGTGAGTTGTCTAATGTTAAATTTTCACCCTTATCTTATAGACTGCCCTGTCAATTGTTTAATCTTTTAAGTGGTTAACCACATATACCTTGACTTATATCTTCCAGCTTAATGTTGATTGGTTTCCACCCTTGGAGGCTTCTCTTAAGCGAACTCTTTTACAGAAATTGATATTTGAACTTCTTGAAAATCGTTCTCGGGAAGTCACATCAGCTGTTTGTCATAATGATCACCAATCCTCTAGATTTCACAAAAACAATGAGAATGAAATAGCCATGAATTTTTTATCAGAAAGATGCAGTTCTTCGATAGCTCAACATGGAAATATATCAAATTCACGGGCTAGCCGGGGCATTGAAATCAATCTATCTGGAGCAACTTCTGCTAGGAAATTGCAGTGTGATAACGATACTGACTTAGTTCTCAGGGAGTTTTTTGAGCCAGGAGCTACTGCAGGAGCATTACTCTCGCAGTATCAATCTTTTGGTCAGCCATCTTCTTATTACCATCTCAATGGTGCCATATCAACAAGAGAGGTATTAACTTTTCTTGATCGTTGTTTTATTATTGTATTCATTTGCAAGATGATTGTGATTATGACTTTTATTAATTAGGATACCAGCTGTTGATCTTATGTTACTACTGAAGTATAAAATTAAGTAGACTTTTCTGGTTGTAGCACATAACAGGTATAAAAAGGGTTGTAAAAAAACATTACTTTTGTTTCTCTTGAAGAGGCTTGTTTTCTAACCTGTTTGATAAGTAGGAATCTTACTGTAATGAGATCCATAGAAGTTGACTGGATTATCTGCACATTAAAATGCCTTTTCCCTGTTTCATCTGATTTAAAGCAGGATGAGGTAGAGACAGGTGAGGATTTTGGATATTTCTCTTCTGGGGGAAATGGTTTCCAGCAAATGCCTGAACTCACATCTCAAGCTAGTCCCATTCCATATCCATCTAGAGGTTTTGGATCAGAGGTTTCGTGGAACGAGGAGATTCCCATGAAAGGTGAGCAAGAGATGGACTCATCCACAGAAACATCTTTCTGTGCTTCCGATGATTCAGAGGATGTGGGCATAATTGAACATAATCCACTCCCAGAAGATGCCAGTCAAAGTCTTACAGAGCGAACAGATCAAAACAGATCCATATCTCTGGAGAATGTTGGTTATTTGATGGGAGGCCTGGCTTCTGTCTCTAGCAAGATGCTGCAGACGTTGAAAATTGACAGTTCTCATGAAGCAGATAAAATACACGACTTTGCATTAAATGCAGGCCCTCCCTCCCAGCAAGAAAATCCGACTGCATCATTGTTTGAGGACCCTAATTCAGTTGAAAACAGTTTGCATCAAGACTCTGTAATTGATGAAAACAGAGAGTTTGCAAGCGATGAAGCACACGATGATGATGATGATATTCTGGCAGTTCCATCTGAACAGCAAGCTGCAAAAAGGCCACGGCTCTCGCCTATTGAAGAGGAAGGAGGACTCACTGGAAGCTTATCGAAGGATCTCCATTTGTGACAGACATAGATTGTTTTTCTCTCCAACCGCTTTCCTTAAACACAAGATGTTCTTGTAAAATAGAACTGGTGGCGCTGTTGCTAATAGGGAGATTGTTTGGTACAGCATTTTTTGCTATAATTAACGTACAATCATTTAACTTCTGTCAATCCAAGAACAGATAATTATAGAAATTCAATTTCACTGTTGAATGTATAAATCACACCTTTTCAGCATATAGTCGTGGTTGCACGGAGCCTTCAAAAACAATAGTTTTTAACTAGTTTCATTAATAGCAAAGACTCAAGCGATTAAAATTATATTTTTTTATGTTAATACTTTCCACTGATTTTTTAAATAAATAGATTGTCCACAGATTCCAAAAATGGCGTAGTAGATTTGTCATAGTCCTTATGTTTTATAGCTTCAGTCTTATATTACAAAACTTACAAGCAATATATATCCCCTTACTTTTAAAAAATAATCTTAAGGAATGAGAGAACATTCTACCACCACCAATGGAAGAATGAGATTTGTGTTTTGTAAAACAAATATTGAAATCAAAGCAAATTTATAGACCAAAGTAACATTGAATACAAAACTACGAGGTATTTTACTAAACAAATCATTTCTACTTCTTTTAGAGAAGGATTCACCATATAAAATAAAAATAAATTAAAAAGTTAAAAGCAAGGCCAATATCTTAAATGTTATTTTATAGGCCAAAGGACAATTTCCCACCCATAGTTTGAGGCGGGGACAAAGTCCCACCCGCAAGTTTTCAAAAACCTGATCTCCCACCCATGGAAATAATTTAATATTAAATAAATTAGTAAACAGTAACATTTCAGGGGTAATTTTGTCATTTTATGATTAAAATATTATAAAATAATAAAATAAATTTTAAAAAAAATTAAAAATAAACTGGCCACAACCGCCGATGCCGACGGCGGTAGCCGTTGATAGACGCACCAGGTGGCCTTCTCCGACCACCTGGTTCCAGGGGAGGCCAGATCTGGCTGCCTCCTCCAAAACAGGAGGCGGCCGATCTGGCCGCCTCCATAGATCGGGGAGGCCTGGAACCAGGTGGCCGGAGACGGCCACTGGTGATATCAACGACCGCAGGCGGCCGCAGCTCATTTTTAATTTTTAAAATTTTTAATATATTTTAAAATTTTTTATATTTAAAAATTATTTTATAATTTTATTTTAAAATTTTATTTATTAAATGGCATTTTAGTCATTTCATTTGAAATATTATAAAATAAGTTTGAATTTTGGTCCAAAAGTGAGAGACCAGGTTTTTGAAAACTTGCGGGTGGGACTTTGTCCCCGCCTCAAAGTATGGGTGGAAAATTGTCCTTTGGCCTATTTTATACTCTGAAGTTTTAAAAAATTTCAAAATTTAATGGTCATTAATATTGAATCTCAAAGCTATATACATTCCCCCCACCCCCTAAAAATATAATGCTATAAATATATTACTTTGACTATAATAAATTTACATCATTTTTCAAATGTTTCTCTCTGTTAACCATTTTTACATTCTATGAATTAAAATATTTAATTTAACATTTAACTTTACTATAGATTTTTTTATTTTTGTTGACTTTATATTACTAAATTTTGCCCACTTGACATTCTTATAAAATTTAGGCCAAAGAACACATTCCTATCCAAAGTTTTCTGTAAAAATAAAATTTTACTTTCTAATTTTTACAAAACCTAAACATTTATCTGTTGTCCAAAGTCAATAATTAAGTATAATAATAAAAAATAATAAAAAGATTTTTAAAAATAATAAAATAAATTTTATAAAAGTAATACAAATATTAAAATAAACTATAAAAATATTTAAAAATAACAAATATTAAAATAAAAAAAGTTGCCATTGCAGGAGTGGCCGCCAATAATTAAATTGGGAAGCAAAAAACAGTCCCCTAATTCATAAAACAACTAAAACCATAGTTAAAAACAACTAAAAATGATCGATTTTGGCCTTACAGATTGTTTTTAACAATGGTTAATGGTGGATGTGGCTAGCTGGTTGCCTCCACCAAACAGGGTAGTGACAGTTTTTTTATTTTTAATATTTTTTTGAAATTATTATTTAAAAATTATATTATTTTTATTTTTATAAGATTAATTTAATTATTTTATTAAAAATATTAAAAGAAATATATGAAAAATGATCAATGAGTATATGTTTAAGTTTTAAAATTAGAGAGTAAAATTCTGTTTTTTCAAAACAACCTTGGATGAAAATAAGTCCTTTGACTTAAAATTTAATATACAAAATAATCTGTCATTTCATGAGTAAGATAGTGCATCTAAAGTCTCACTTATTAAAACAAGAAGGATGAGGAGCTGATTTTGAATATAATGTTTTGTCCAAATGGTATCTTGGGTTGCCATAATTTTAATAACGTCTTTGATATTTTGTTGACAAGTTAACACTTCCTTTATAATTATTATAAAAATTATGTTTTGTTCATTACAGAATACACATTACAAAAATTCAAATTTGCACTCGTCTGTGTCCTCATTATGTTTGAATCATATATGATTGAATTCAATTTGAATATAAACTTAAATATATTCATTTCGAATCAAGTATTATATGTAAAAGGCTTTTACTCCCTTTACTTTTATATTATTTATTTGTTTATGTTGTATGATTAATATTTTGTATGAAAGAAGATATTAATTCAAGTTTGTTTTAGTTGAAGTGAAAAAGAGGTTTCGTTAGTGAGTCATATCTTGTAGACATTTGTAGCATCAGATTAAGGTACACCTAAATATTGTAGTAACCACTGCAACTAAAGAGGTTCAAAAGTAGCATTGACAAGTGCTTTATATTTTGCTTCTATGCTAGAACGAGAAACCACTATTTGTTTCTTATTATGCCATGAGATAAGAAAGTCTCCCAAGAAAAAGCAATAATCAATGGTAGATCTTTTATTTGTTGGATCACCGGCTTAGTTAATATCAGATTAGGCTTGCAAGATAGATGAGGATAAGGATGAGAAGTAAAGTCCATTGAATAAGTTACCTTTAATGTATCTTAGAATATGGAGCATTGTTATGAAATGAGTTGTACAAAGAGCAACCATAAACTGACTAACGATATGAACAACGTGTGTTATGCTTGGTCAAGTAAATAAGATTGCCCACCAATCTACTATAAACCTATAAAGGCTAAGATCTTTTAACACTGTAAGATAAAGTTTGATATTGGCCTTAAGAGGAGTGTTGGTAGTTTTATTATCAATCAACCCAGCATGAGAATAAAAATCAGTCGCATACTTGGCTTGTGGCAAATAATAGCTAGCCTTATCAGAAGATACTTTTCTCTTAAGAAAGTGACTTAAGTGACCAAAATCCTTCATTTCAAATAGTGTATTGAGAAATTGTTTCAACTTTGTAATACTTTATAAATCATCACTAGTAATAATCATATCATCCATATATAAAAGCAAAAGAGTAGTACATTTCTCAGTTGGTTGGATGAATAACGCATTATCATATGCGTTGTAGATGAATCTTGAGTGATTAATAATAGAATTAAACTTAACGAACCATGCTCTAAAGGCTTGTATAAGTCCATATAGGGCTTTATGAAAGTGATAAACTGTAACATCCCAGATCCGAGGTCAGATTGTGATTCTTGAGTTTCCTAGGGTTGTGAGAGAGTTTTGGGGTGAAAGGGGAGTTTTTCTTGAGTTGAGGGCTTGTGCATGGATCCGTTTGGAAGAATTTGCATGCGAGCGCGGGAAAATGACATTTTTATAATTTTCCCGGGATGCACGACCGTGCGTGGTAGATGCACGACCGTGCGTGGTAGATGCACGCCCGTGCATGAGCATTTTTCTAGCTGTCTTGAGTTTAAGTCGCGCTTATCCGTTTCCAAACTCATTTTCACCCAAAGTTTCGTTTGATTTTCAGAGGATCTCAACCCTAAAAGTGGTGAGCAGCTTCTAGAAGCTTCCAATCCAGCTTAATCTTGAGTTTTCTTGTGAGAGAAAGCATGTCTAAAGGTAGGTGCTTCCTTTCTCTTTCCCTTGTGTTTTTGATTCGGTTTGATGCTTGCTTTATGCATGAGATGTGTTTCCAGCATGCTTGTGATGTTTTCCTTGCGTGTTGATGATGATTTGAGATGATTATGTTGATAATTGATGCTTATATGCATGTGATGAGTGAGAATGTATGTTTATATGCGTTTTGAGATTAAGTTGGATGAGTTGCTTGAGATTCGAAGTTGCTGGAAGTGTTTTGATGCTTATATGAAGTGTTTAGCATGTGATATATGCTTAATTTGTGTTTGATTGGCATTTTTGGTCGGAATCATGTGGATTCCGAGTGGTCATGGAGGTGCAGAGCAGGATGCACGCCCGTGTACCTGAGCGCACGCCCGTGCACACTGCCTTTTCTGCATGGTCACGGCCGTGTTTACGTGCCCGTGCATGACCTAATTTGAGGGGTCACGACCGTGCATAGTTCATGCACGCCCATGCGCCCAGTGAAATTGAGAATATTGCTTGAAATTCCAGAACCTTGCACGACCATATGCACGACTTGGTCACGGTCTCGTGCGAGTTTACGCACGCCCGTGCACGCGACACGTACGCCCGTGCACGCGACACGCACGCCTGTGCGTCAGGCCAAAATGAGAAAATAAGCTTTAATTGAGAAATGTGCACAGTAAACCCTATCCAATGGATAGTAAACAGTAAATTGAGCTCAAATAAGAATACATGATGCATCATATGCATATACATAGCATGACATGCCATACAGTGTTTTCAGATACGGATTCGAGGATCTGAATTCATGTTTTCAGATGTAAAACACAGTTTTCAGAGGTGAATACGAGGGGGCACTTGTGAGTTTCAGCACCCGTGTCACCAGGAGTTATATACTCATTACTAGCCCTATGTATTGGCATGTGCCGGGTTGCTCAGCTAGCAATTTAGGTTTCCTGGTCCGAGGATCAGATGCAGTTATAGCGCGAGGCACTCAGATCAGTTCAGTTTCCAGGCCCAGGCCTGATGGCATCACGTGGGCCATACAGTTTATGGCACGTGTTTGCAGAGGAAACTCACATGGCCAGAGTGCCGAATCCCTGTATTCATCAGTCTGCACAGCACAGTTTTTAGCATAGCATGTACCCCAGGGTACTCAGTTTTCAGTATAGCTTTCAGATAAAGCTTTATGATTTTCAGATATGGGATCCTAGGATCCAACAGCAGTTTTCATGAACAGTTTTTAGAAAACTATTTTCAGTATACAGGCCCAGGCCTAGTTATGATTTCAGCATGTTATCATATCATGTCATGATTATATGACACAGTGCATATCATTCAGAGAATGATAAGACAGTAAGAAACTGTAAACAATCAGAATATGAAACAGCGTGTAAAAGACACGAACAGTTGAATATCAGAACATGTTAAGCTACGTAATGATTCGTGAAATTCAGTATCAGATCAGAACAGTTCAGTTTATGCTTTCAGCCTGAGTTCAGTACGTCAAGTTTGACCCTTCCGGATTACTCTTCACTCTAGGTTGTTTACGTATACTCATATACGTATTTTACGATCCGGTATGAGGTAGTATCCGATCCGTGAAGATGAGACCGTCAGAGTGGTTTTCAGTTGAGCTTGTTCAGTTGTGTTGAGGTGGCAATCCTTCGAGAAGGATTGGGTTAGGGTCTGAGGATCTGAAGTGCTTATTGGATGATTTTATCACTCACTCTCTACTTTCCTTTCTCTTGCAGGTAAGTTGTTGGGAGCTAGGAGGAGGAGTCTGCTGCTATTTTGGGATCCATTATGCTTCAGTTTTATTTGTATGCACATGTATATGTTTTTCCGCGAATATTTTAATATATGAAAGTTTTATTTGGGCATGTATATATGTATGTATACATTGTACTACAGTCTTTCGCTGTGGTATGTCAGTTCAGTTAAGCATTTCGGTCGAGTATTATTGACCATATTTTCCTTATTTATTTATTATTATTTTATTAAGCAGTGAACAGTAATACTGTAGCATTCCAGGTTAGAAAAGCCCTTAGGGGTAGAGTTTTGGGGTTAGAAATAGAATTCAGAGATAGATTGAGAGTTTAGCAGAATTCAGGGGTGAGTTAGTAACTTTCCAGAGCAGTGTGGCCTTCGTATGATGCCTTTAGGGAGGTTTTAATCATGCGAAGCGCGGGAAATGGATTTCATCCATTTTCCCAGGTGCACTCCCGTGCGCCAAGCCTGCACGCCCGTGCAGGTGGGATTAAAGAAAGAGAGAGACGGGAGACTTTCATTTTCTCACCCATTTCAGCCAGCTTTCTTCTCCTTTTCAGCAGCTTCCAGCCCTAGGAGAGAAGTCCAGCTTCCAGTAGCTCCTAATCCAGCCAGAGATCAGAGAGAATAGCTTGAGTTTAAGCTTCCAGCAGCCATGTCGAGAGGTAAGTGTTTCTTACTCTCTCCTTCAGTTTTCCAGCTTGTTTGATGTGGATGGAAATGCGAGTTTCCATTCCTAGCTTGAGATGCTATGCTTGTATGTATGTATGATGATGAGATGATGATTATATGTTGATTGCCATGCTTATTTTCCACCCAGAACCATGCATGCTTTGCTGTGTGTGTGTAGTGTGAGAAAACTTGATGTGTTAATGGTGGAATCAGTAACAGTGGATGGATGTTGAGATTGATGATTGATATGTGTTATTAGAAGTGCCATATATGCATATTTCCAGTTAATTTCAGTTTGGTTGAGAATCAGTTGGTTTCCAGCGCGTTTCAGATGAGCCATGTCTGAGCAGAGCAAGACACACGACCGTGTGCCCGCAGAGCACGCCCGTGTGCCCTTGTTTCTGCAAGGACACGGCCGTGTGCACGAAGTGCACACGGGCAGGAAACGCAGGGACACGACCGTGTGTCCTGAGGGACACGGCCGTGTGTCCCATTTATTGCATGAAATGGCCAGAATTCCAGAAGCACACACGCCCAGACGCACGACCAGCACACGGTCCCGTGTGCTGGGGCACACGCCCGTGTGCCTTTGCCTGCACGGCCGTGTGTGTGTGCTACACGACCGTGTGCTTTCCTTGCACGGCCGTGTGTCAGCCAGTTTCTTCCAGAAATTCAGAAATTGATTTATTAAAGGTTTGGTAATCCATCCAAAGGTAATCAGACATCAGATAATTCAGAATTCAGTTAAGAATAGAAGTATATGCATTCAGAGCATAGCATATAGTCTGAATGAGGATCCAAGGATCCGAATTCAGTAGTTTTCAGCAGTCAGAACCCAATCTATGGGCTTTAGTTTTGGGGTGAACTCGAGGGGGCATCTGTGGGACCCAGCTTTCTGACACCAGTCAGTCAGCTCAGCAGCAATACAGTTTCTAGCTTTCTAGCCAGTAGCTAGAATGTTCAGCCCACTTGGCCAGGATGCCGAATCCCTGTGTTCATCAGCCTGATCAGCACAGCAGGTACCTTCGGGTACATTCAGTTCGATGCTCAGATACATGCATCATCAGTCATTTTCAGATTCCAGCTCAGCATGTCATTTCATATATTCATATTGACATGCATTAATCAGAAATCAGTAACCAGATAACAGAATAATCAGATAACAGCAGTAATCAGATAAATCAGATTCAGTGCCAGCAAGCGATTAGATGCATGAATAGGGCCGATCAGGTATGCATGCCCTTGTTTGCTGCTTGCTTGGGTTGAGGGAAGTAAGGAATGCTTACTGGGTGATCTTTATCACTCATCCCTTTCCTTCTTC
This sequence comes from Anacardium occidentale, assembly GCA_026122585.1. NCBI lineage: Eukaryota > Viridiplantae > Streptophyta > Magnoliopsida > Sapindales > Anacardiaceae > Anacardium > Anacardium occidentale. Next base: position 177,924 of record JAJEJH010000688.1, on the reverse strand, counting down.
CTTCCTTTTCAGGTCAGTTTGCTGTTGGCGAGGAGCGGGTGGATTGAGGCTGGCGAGAAGGACCCCACACACACTCTCCAGTTTGTATTTTATTTTCAGTTGGACCTGTGAGGTCTTGTACTTGTACGTTTTGTAAATGTATATGTACTCAGATGTAAAACAGTTGTACAGAGCAGTCACATATGTATGAAAGCCATTGGGCTCATTGTATATTTTAGTTTCAGCTTCCGCTTACAGTGTAAATTAGACCAGCAGTAGTATTTTCTTTTTCGTAGGATTCCCGTCTCGGGTACCCAAGTTCCAGTTTATTGAATAAAAGATCAGTTTCTTTCAGCAGCAGGGGTACTCGGGGCGGCGGGTCCTACAAATATTATTATACATAATCACAAAATATTTTTTATGAGACCCTACGATATTCCAAAATAGGTCAAATGAAATCCTTATGAATTTAAGGTGTCCCACAATGACAGATTTTATATGGTATAAAGATATGTTTTTGTCAAAAGTCTATACAAGAGCAGATTGTGGGAATAGATTTTGGAAAGAAAAATTCTTAAATGGATTATCGAAGTTTTTTAGTCAAACAGTAAAGAATTCATTAAACAAAATGTATGGTGGAAATATACCTTACGAACAACTAACTTATGGAGAAATCATTAATTATATAAATAATGAAGCCTTAGTAATATGTACAGATTTGAAATTAAAGGCAAAATTAATGAACGAAGCAAAACAAAGAAGAACTGAATTAAGTGGATTCTCCAGTGAATATGGATATGAAAAAATTATTCTCCCTTCAACATCTTATATAGCCAATAAGGTAGTTTGGATTAGAAAGCTCATATTTGAACTTGGAGTGGTGCTTAACATTGTTGATGATATAAACCTTTGTAGTGATAATAATGGGGTAATTGTGTAGGCTAAAGAACCATAATCTCATCATAAATCTGAATACTTGCTCAGAGGGTTTCACTTGGTACGTGAGATTGAATAGTAAAGAGACATGTAGATTGAGAGAATTGATATAGATGATAACATGGTTGATCCAATGAGTAAGTTACTATCATAGCAAATGCATGATAAGCTTGTAGCCTCATATGACATTAGATATTTTTTATTGGCTATAGTGTAAGTGAGAGATTATTAGTGTTAGTGCCCTATAGTCTTGTATATGTTGGTATATTTTTGTATTTATTTAATAATATGAGGTATTTCAGTTATATTCATATTGATGCATCTAAATATATATAATGTACCCTTAGTATGGTAAAATTGTGATGATGGAATCAATTATTTGATCATATTTTTCATATATACATAATGGTGGCTATACTAGAACAGGTCCATAATTCTAACATCACTATGAAACCTTGAGGGCACTAGTGATACTGTAGGCATTATCATAATATATGTGATCTCATAAAAAACAACAATAGTTTGCATGCATTAAAGTTTTTTTTTTTTTTTTTTTTTTTTGCAACTTAATTCTACATATAATTTGGTGATCATGTTCACTAAAACTAACCTAATGATAAGGATCTCATATAGAGTGTGTTTGACTCTGGCCAAGGATCAATCTTTATGGCTTGAAAGGTATATATGATCATTTGACTTAAGGTTTATTAGATTGTTTTATACTATGAATGATGCTGTTTGACATCATCAAATGCACCATCTAAAATAAGATATTATAAAAGTAAACGATTAACTACATCACAATCAGTATACTATAGTAGATTAATATGATTTGCAATCTTAGACTCGAAAGTTATGTCTCTATTGAGTATATGCAAAACCACTAAGTTTATGACCATAGTTAGATTAGTCAATGTTGTATCTAATATATTTAGTTTATATATTTATGTATATGAGGATTTTTTTTTTTTTTGAGATAAACACGTATCTATATCTTAGTTTCATGAGACAAAAGGATTATACTATGCGTTAACGTTTACTTATATTTTGCCATTCGGATAGTCATGTTGCTTTGGTAAAGGCCACTATTGATATGTGTTTAGATTTAACTTGGATCTAAGTACTATCGAGTTAGTAAATAGTCTATTAGTCATCTATATACAAAAGTTAATGACTTAAGAGATAGAGGATTGTTGTCCCAGTGTTTATGTATTCAAGTGTTATAATATACGACTTACTGGTCAAATTTAATCAAGTTAAGAAGTCATGTTTCAAATTCACCTTGATACACAATTTTGTGTGTCTAAATGATTGACATAATTTAGGTATTTGGATAAAATATTTATTTGACCAAATCAAACAAAGTACTATTGACATACATTTATGAAGTATGAAGCACTATCGTGCTTGTAGTTGCTATACATAGGTGGTGTTGCCTTGCATTGTTTGCCTTATCATTTAGGCAATGCTCAAAGCATAACTATCTAAATTTGATGCATGACCATGCATGTTTCATGTACAACCATGCAAGAAGGAACATAGTCATGCTTTTAAATGACATGATCGTGTATATGTTCTTATAAATAGAGATGCAATTCTATTTGACAAGTGTTGTGTTGTGTTGTGTGCAGTCTTTTATACACTTTGAAAGATAACAAATCCCTCTTAAACACCTGCCATAGATGCACCTTGCCTAACCAAATACACACTCATACGTCAATCAAACTAACATCTAAGAAGTGTATAAATCTCTATTTTGCTGCTCTATGTGGATATTTCTTATGTCGTGAGTTTATCGACGGAAAGGTAAATGAACAATGACATTATTAAGAGTGAGAAAATTTTAAAAGCCAAATCACAGGTATGATTTCTAAAACACCCTATGGTTGTTTCATTTTTGTTTTTCATGCATTTTAATAGATGAGAACCCACTTTAAAATTCTTGAACTTTGTATTATGTTTTAAATTTCATTACTTGGGTGCTTTTACAACGTTTGTGGGATTCCAACAGATTCAAGAATGGTATCTTCAAAATGTGAGTAAGTTGCATAAGGTAGGTAGCCATTTTCTTTTTAAAAATCAGTTGCACTCTATAAATTGACATCATTACAAGTAAGTTGTCTGCTCTTTGTGAGTGAAACTCTACACCTTGAGAGTTATCTATACATTAAATTTTGACATTTTTATTATGTGAGTTGCTTACACATTGTATCTACATGTTTTTGGGAGGTATGAGTGTTTTAGGTTTTTCTTAATATCTTTGTGTAAGAAGTCTTGAAAGGGATACATTGTTTGAGATTGATAAATTGATTTTTTTTTTCTACAAGGTGTTAGAGAATGGTTTGTCTAAGATTGATAGATTTCATATTTTTCTTGTCTTGCACATAACATAAGAAGAATGATATGGCATTGATTGACAACATGTAAGTATTTTGGTGGAGCCCTTCCTTTTAACGCTAAATTAGTGATGTGTTCTCTCATTGTCAATAAGAAATATACAATATAGAGACTTACACAAGATAGGGCATGATAATGAATATCAAAATTGTGAGACAGTTTTATTATCCATTTTATTGTTTACAAATAAGGATGAGACATGTGAGACACTAGAAAGTCTATTAATGTGATTTGATCTACTGTTTGAGAGCTTATGTTTATAATTATGTTATATATATTAGAAAAAAAATATTTTGGTAGAGTATTATTAGTGTTTACAAAAGAAATGTTTAAGGGGATGTAGTTGTCTTGGGATTTTTAGTAACGGGATTTTTGTTTCTTTGAGGGATTCATATGCTCTTCTTTTCTCTGTATGATCATTTGTATTTATACAATGCCGAGTTAGGGTTTAAGTCTTATTGTTTTTTTTACATAGACATAAGATAATGATAAAAGATAATATAAAATGTCATTGCTTATAAGCAAAGAGTAGCTAATAACATATTAAACATATGTTGTAACTTATCCCTCTATTAAATATTGTTTCATTAAAGTAATAGATTCAATAATCATAAAATTTAATAATTATTTGTGTAAAAGAGAGGGCCATGGAACCACCATCGCTCTATATAATATTAATTATAATTTAGTTTTGACACCCTTTGTTAGTTATATATCTTTTTAATTCAATAACCATGAAAAATAATGTCATTATTGAATAAAACTACCACATTTTATATATGTCGGCCGAATAATGATGAGGGGTTCATTAATCATATAAAAAGTCTAAAATCAAATTAATATTTTAAAATATATTAATATATTAGTATTATTATAATTATTAGAACGATGAAAGCTTAAAATAGTTGGTCAACTTTGGAATAAATCTTACTTGGACGCAATGTTTTTTTAATGGCCAATGACCAATGTTACGGATTAACAATTTTGATCAAAGTCCCTAAGTCTGAATTCCAAGCGATGATTTGAAATAAAAGCACGAAATCGAAACAAATAATTTAGTAAATTAAAAAAAAATAAAATCTAAAATTAGATGTTAACTAGCGGGGATATCACCGTTCATTTTTTAACGTGTTTGAATAAAGCAGGCGAAAAAAGAAATGATTTGAGTAGGTGAGCAGTAGGTTGCGAGGGTTGACTTTTAAGCGCTAAAGCAATGCCCAGTCAAAACCACGTGTGCCCCACATTTCTCTTTCCTATGCCATTCTGCTGCTGTACTCAACTTTTCCCTTACGATATCAGTAATGACAGTATCCCCCCCAGATATTAATAAATAACAATATACCCCTACTATTAGAATTCAATAAAATGTTACAAATTTAATTTTTTGTCTCGACCCCTAAAACCAGAAGTAAGATTGAATCCAAATCGAGTCAATTTAAGATCGAATTTAATTTAAACAACTTTGAAATGTGTTTGAGTTTGAGATTTATGAGTTTGGTTTATCAAGCTCGAGTTTAAATTTACACCAAACTCGGTTTACAAAACTCATATATGAATAAAAATTATTTAAATTAATTAAAATAATATTATTTTTATATAATGTTATTTTAATCAATATATATCAAAATATTATCATTTTAAAAATTTAAAGATACTTAATAAATTAAATAGAATTAAGTTTATGCTTAAATCATATCGGATGAATCAAGCAAGCCTGACCTTGAGGTCAAGGCTTAGCTTGCATCCGCCCCTAAACCAAAAGGATTAGTTAGAGGGGGGAAATATAATGTAAAAATTGGTTAAGTGGGTAAATTGATATTTCAGATATTTGAACGTGGAAGTTGGTTTTTTCCCAATGAACCGGTTAATTATTTTAAAGCAGTCTGCTTCTTCTTCCTGGGAGTGGCACAACACTTTCACAGCCTTGGTTCAATCTAAAAACTAAAAGGCCTTTTTCTTTTCAACTTCAACTTCTTTTAGAGACATAAATACTCCACTGTACCGCCAACACTTTTATTATAATTATTAATGTTCTTAGGTCAAATTAAGTAGACGTGTTCAGTTCAAAGTTTGAAACCAATAAATTTATGCTGTTTCTCTCCATCTTTGATTGATTGATTGACTGATTGATTGATTCTTCTCTGTGTAATCATGGAGGAGGCTTTGAGAGCTTTAGGTAAAGGTCTTGATTTTACTAGTGACTTTAGAGTGAGATTTGCTAAGGGAAATGGAGGAGTTGGAGGAAGACTGGTGGTTGTTGATGAGGTTAACAAAAGAGACATTGTTACTCCTGGTTTTACTATCAAAGGAGTTTCTGAGGACATTCGTATCGATAAAGGGGATCGAATTCGATTTAAATCTGATGTTCTTGAATTCAATCAGGTATATATTATTTCTTTTTATATAATTCTAACTCACTTTCTTCAGTATGTGTTTCTGATGTTTAATTGATTTGTTTGTTTTATGGAAATTGCAATATGTTTGGTCCTTGGGAGTTATTTTGCAGTGGTATAAAGTCGGTTGAGAGCTGCAATTCTGATACTGTGGAAAAGGTTTTGGGTGAAGGCAGCATTAGGTGTCCTATTAATGAATAGTAAGACGGTTGAGATTGTGGATTAAATATGTTATTTGATTGACATGAAAAAACATAGTCCATTCTAGTCACTCATGTAAATGTTTCCTGACGATAACTAATTAAGCGGCATCTCTTGGTGATGATGTTGGTTGGATAGTAAGAGAAGCTTTTCCCATAGTGCTTCATTCTTCTGTTATAGTTTATGGACAATTTGTCCGCTAAGATATAGTTTATGTAAGCCTTTTCTTATGGTCGTCAATCACAGTGCTTCTGCTGAATTGGTCTTCTTTGCTCAAGAAAGATACTGCTCTCCGCTGTTTCCATAGCTTGATTATTGGAAGTGTTCACCAAGATTCTTTTCCCTCTTCTAAAAATAAATGGCTTGAGGATTCTTGATTGGTGCTGGACTTACTATATTGCTAAGTCTTATCTTTATGGTTAATGACATTCAACAGGCTTGAAGGGGTGCATATCGTAATAGCTCATAAATATTATAGCGCTCAAAATAACATCAGAAGTTCTCTTTCAGTTTAGTTCCTATATATATATTTGTATAACATTTTGATGGTATATCCGAAAGCATTTGGGATTATTTTGAGCAAATGATTAGCCGGCTACAGATGATGAACTTATGATATGGATATATTATTTTTTTGTGGAGGAGAAGAACTCGGGTAATATGATTCAGTTAATGTTATATGCTAGAGTATTAGTTGTCTCTAAAGGCCTTTAGGCCAATCTTAAAATAAGTAGAAGAGTGCTTAAGAGAATGTAGTTTTATAGTTGTTGTGCAGTTCGGCTTTCATGATTGTGAATATTGATCTCAACACATTTGATCTTTCCCTCTGTTTCATCCCCTAATTTTCTCTATAAGGGGATCTTGAAAATTTCTATATCATCTTTTTAAGTAGCAGTAGAGATGAAAAGAAAAGGCTACATGTTATAGACATGAAAAGAAAGAAAGGTTACCTGTTTGATGTCTTCAAATGTTTTTTTTTTTTTTTTTTTTGTATTGTCATATATAAGATAAGATTTGTGGATCTCTTTTGTTATTACTATTTTTTAAATAAGGCTTACTTGTAATCAGTTTTCTTTCACATATGCTTCCTTAACTTTCTTTCCTCGCAGATGTCTGAATTATTAAATCAGAAATCTTCAGTTCAAGGAAAAGTTCCATCAGGCTATCTTAATGCTATTTTTGATCTAAGTGGGGACTGGTTCCATGATGCTGCAGACACCAAATATCTTGCTTTTGATGGTTACTTCATCTCATTGTACTATTTACACCTAACAACATCTCCACTAGTACTGCATGACGAGGTAAAGAAGTCAGTTCCACCTCACTGGGATCCAGCCTCATTGGCTAGGTAGGTTTAACTACTTCTAACAAATTTTTTTTTTTTTTTATGAAGATTCATGATGTGTTACAACATGGAGAAAGAATTAATGGTACAATGTATGAAGAACATGACCTGCATTTATGTTCTAGAACTTTTTCTAAGGTCTTGTTTACTTAAATTATGTCATTGTGTTTCAAATCTGGGCATACACATTTTTTCATTTCTTTAGTGTAAAGACATCTGTACATTGTGGTATTTTTGTCCTAATAAAAGAAAATAAAAAACGTTTGACTGATTTTACTGATAATTGTAGTTTATAAAGTACTGACATCGATATGAATATGGTTAAGGTTCAAATATGTTCTTTGATATGTTAATTCTTGTAAATTTATTATACAAACAATTAATGATTTGTTTTATACATTTATTGTTAAATATTTTGCTGTTAATTACCATATGATGCAGCCTATCATTGTTTAGTTAAAGATCCATTCTGAATTGCATATCAAAAGATACGTTATACACCCTTTCATATTTTTATCTTATAATGCATTCCTAACAGATGCTAAAAGTATCTGTAGCTGAAGTTTAGATACTTATGTTAAATACTTATACATATCCAGAGGTCTAAATATCTTATACTATTAGTATACACATGAAACTCAAAAGTCTACAATCTTGGAATTAACTGTTCTCTGATTCTAAAGCTTTCAGTTTTGCTGAAATCTGTAGTCTGAAATCTCCCTATCCCTAGTTTTGATTCTAAACTTGTTATATGGATCATATCCTAACTCTGAAGTTCCAAGTAGGAGCATCGACTCTGAAAAATAGGGCAAACATTATCAGGGGCAGGGCATTGCTGAAGATTATTCTTTTATTCGTGGAAGAAAATCTCTTTCTCCACATGGATGTTTCATCTTAATCGGAAAGATTTATGCATATCCTGTTGTCAAAGCATCTTTCTTTCCTTGCCTTATATTCTATACAAGGATCATATTCATACTTACTGAATTCATGTCATATTAAGAGAAGATTGCTCTTATCTACTGGAGTCTGTTAAGTTGTAATGATAGTACAAGGTGAATTTCATATGTTTTCCAGCTGAATAAATTCCATAGCAGGTAATAGAGTGTTTTGAGATGGAAGGCAAAGAACCTTGATTGTATAGTGATTGATGTTGTGAAGTAGGTGGCAATAGAAGTTAAGAGTGACAGTTCTTACGTTCAAGAACTTTCATTTACTCTTAAAGAAAAATCCCTAAGTTAAGAGTGACAGGTCTTAAGTTCGAGAACTTTCATTTACTCTTAAAGAAAAATCCATTTTCTATTAGATGTTTAACAATAATTGAGCTTTTATATTCACAATAATTCTGACCACTTTAGTAATTGTCATGAGTTCAAAATAAAAATAAGTTGCATTGCTTAACTTTATAGAAAAACTGCCTTTAAAATTACCATTACAAGTCCTAGCTATTGCTTCTAAAGTAGCTGTTTAATATGTGATCAAAGAGATTTGAGATCATTTATATTAGTACAAACTATATGGAATAATTTTGTAAAACTAGGTCTAGATGTATAGTGAATTTTGATGTTTATGAGAATTATATTTGTTATCAAATTTTAATCATCCATTAAGAGGAGGTCAAGAAAGTCATTTTTGTGGTCATAATAGCAGTGTGCTAACAGTATTTTCGGTGGGAAATCTATTAATAGCACTTTCATTGGGATTTTTTTCTTCACTTTATATTAATAATAAGTTCATGAGAGTGTGCGTGTTGCCTGTCCTAGTACTTCATCTATTATATTGATTTGGCAATTGACTGTGCTTGATCTTATATTTTAATGGCTTTGTATGCATCTGGATGCTAATCAATATTATTAGGCAGGTTTATCCAGACATATGGGACGCACATAATAGTAGGGATGGCTGTTGGAGGCCTGGACTTAATTTGTGTTAGACAGAAACCTTCTTCACCTATTCTGCCTGCAGATCTCAGAAGACACTTAGAGGATCTTGGCGGTTATCTATTTTCGGATGGGAAAAGCCCCTCAATACTGCAGAGGAAAACAAGAGATAGCATGGGGAAGGTATTTGTGCTGCATTTATAAAATGATTTAATTTTTGACCCATGTATAATGCTTCATGAAGTTTAGTATTTCTCTAGGTTCCTGAGGTCTTTAATCGTATTCTAAAGTCAAACACCATGCAGTTGACCAGTATTACAGAGACATCAAGCAAAGATGTAAGTCAGGAACTGTTTGAGAGAGCGACTATTTGCTATAAATTATGTTACTGGATGTGAATCTTTATCATTGTCCTCTATCATTTACTTGGACCAGGGACTCACTATCATTTGTTCTAAAAGAGGAGGGGATGTGTTCTTGCACAGCCACTCCAGTTGGCTCCAAACTGTTCCTTCTAAACCTGAAGGGATTCTCTTCAAGTTTGTACCTATTACTTCTCTTCTTACTGGGATTCCTGGCAGTGGCTATCTTAGTCATGCGATTAATTTGTATTTGCGTTGTAAGTATTTCAATGCCAATTGAAAAATTGGTAATAAAGCATACATTTACATCTGTTTTCCATTGCTCATTGTCTGTCATCTTTGAAGTAGCACATTTTAGATGTTTATAATTGCATGTTAATTAGCTTCTTTGAGTGCAGACCCACATGAATTCAGAAACCGAGCTGCAGACAGACAGAAAGATTAAGGACCATATTGTAATATTTTTATAGGGTTTTTCAAAATAAGAAGTAAAATATTTCATCTGTCACTGGTTTCTTTCTGTTTTAAAGATAACAATTAAGGTAATTCAGAATCTATTTATTGGAAAAACAGAAGTAGACATTTGTCTGTCCCCTGTATTGTGGTATAGTCTTTCTTTCCTAGGTCATAGCTGCATTTATTTGTTAATTTTTTTCTTGAGTTTTAAATATTCTAAGAGTGTTAGTTTTTTTTCTTAATTGTTTCCATTCCTAGACAAGCCTGCTCCTGAAGATTTACAGTACTTCTTGGAGTTTCAAGTTCCAAGGCAATGGGCACCAATGTTCTGTGAGCTGCCTCTTTGCCATCAAAGAAAAAAAGATGCTTCTCCTTCTCTACAATTTCGTTTCATGGGTCCTAAGATCCATGTCAGCTCTACACAGGTACTTGATACAGACAAACTTATAATACTTAGTTGTTAGCTCAGTTTTGTATAACTATGGATTTCTGTTACGGATATTGAAGTCTTTATTCTCTTTGGGAGTTGAGATTCTTAAAGCTATAAATGTTTGCAAGTTACATGGCAATCTTACATATGAAATAAATCTGCATCTTCTTTAGTTCCCCTTTTAAACTTATACTTTCATGCTGACAATTACGAAATCAACAGTGTCTCTGAACCAAAACATAGGACTAAATTTTACTTAAAATAGACTAAGTATTACCACAGGACCCTATATCATAATTAAACTTGAAAACTATTATTTATGCTAAATGTATGAAATAAATATTGGTTGCTTTTCCTCTCCATATCTATATCAAAGGCCCACATCCTTATGCTCCATAAAGGGGTAAGCTGCATTTTTGGTCCCTTGAATGTGGCTATGCATTGCATGAATATCTTTCCTTTGGTTATTGTGTAAAAGTTTAAACAGAGAAGCATTTTGCATCAGAATTAATATGGATATGCATGATATAGACACAAAAGCATTGATAATCCAAATATTTACAGGAGCTAATCAATAACCTTTTCATAATATTCCTATTAAGCACTCTAGTAAAACTTGATAAACACCATCACATTTGGTTGAACATAAAATGTAAAATTTTGATGATATCTACGTTTTGATAACTATTGCTGGTTTTAGTGTAAACAAGGCACAAACCCATGGATTAAAAGGAGTGCAATGTAATTAGCTTATGCACTGGTTGCATCATAGTCTAACTTTTAACATTCGAGACATTTTCTATTTACATATGATATCCCCTCTAACTTTTCTATTTACCCTGATCTTACTTCCTTATCTTCCCATTGACAGTTTAACGGTTGAAGCAAAAAACATGTTACTAGTATCTGACACTTGAAACCACTTTTGACAATCCTGTTGTTCACATCTCAAGGACTTTCTAGTTATTGGTTTTGTCTTGTAAAAACAATTGATAGGCATGTTTGAATTATGCTTTGTTATGGATATTTTGGGTATGTATGCAATCATGTATTAGGGTATATATGTTGCATATGCATAGAGAGCCACTATATCTATATCTATGTTTTGTTTTGGCAAGTTGGTCTGAAGTTGATTTTAAATGTCACCTGTGATGACCGTTGCTTTGGCTTTTATGGCATAGTTTATCTTAGTTGAGATTGTTACTCAATAGTGGGTCATCTCAAAGAGTTCTTGAATTATAGAACTACAATTATAAATTTTATAATGTAAATACTCTGATCCTTGCCCTTTCAGGTGTTAAGCGACCAAAAACCAGTGGTAGGTCTAAGATTGTACTTGGAAGGAAAGAAATGTGACCGGTTGGCATTGCATGCACAGCATCTCTCAAGCCTTCCAAGTATAATGACCCCATCAACTAACAACCCCAGGCCTTCTCAATGGCGTGGTTCTGATGACTACAGGCTTAGTGACCAATTTTTAGAACCAGTCAAATGGAAGAGATACTCAAATGTATGCACATCAGTTGTTAAACATGATTCCAGTTGGTTAAATGGCGAGTCTTCTGGTGTTTTCATTGTAACTGGTGCCCAGCTCTTGAGCAAGGGAAAATGGCCGAAGACCGTACTGCATCTTCGTCTGCTCTTCACCCACTTACCCAATTGCATGATCCGAAAGACACAGTGGGCTGCTGCTCCAAGAAATTCTCAGAAATCTAGTTTCCTTATGAATCTGAGTACAACATTCACATTTACCCAGCGGAGCATCACTGGTCCTCAAAAGCAAGCTCCAGCTGCACTTAATTCTGGTGTATTTCCGGATGGTCCACCAACTCAGGTTTGCTCTGGAAAGGTACTGAAATATGTAGAGACAACTGAAGTTGTGCGTGGTCCCCATGATTCTCCAGGACACTGGTTGGTAACGGCCGCCAAGCTAGTGACTGAGGGTGGTAAAATTGGTTTGCATGTGAAATTTGCATTGTTAGAGTATTCCTGAGTTTTATTCATTGTGCATATCGGGGATAGTGGTTATGATTACTAATTTTATTTTGTTTGTTTAAATGCCTTCTTTTTCGGTTCTAATCGAAGGTTGCCTGTAGAAATTTATTCATAGCTTTGTATAGAAGGAAGCAAGGAAGAATGACTGTATTACCTAACTAAAACTTCTTGTGGACAACATTCACGGTTTCGATTGTCATAAGAGTGTAGTTTTGGCATCAATTTAGGAAATATATTGATGGTTTGGTGAGGTCCCAAGAATTACTTTGATAACAAGCCCTTGTTGTGGAGGATTTTAATTGTTTTTTTTTTTTTTTTTTTTTTTTTTTTCCAGGAAGTAACCAAGTTCTGTCATAATTATGGGCGGGTGCCTAAGTTTACCTCTTTTAATGGCCATTAAAAAAAAAAAAAATTATATAGGGTGGATTAGAATCGAGCCCTACTCAAGTTAATATTTTAGCCCTAATGATCTAAATTTGAATTGGAATTTCAGCTTGGTAGTTGAATTCAAATATAGCTCCTTTGTCTCTCTAGCAATATTGTTTACATTTTCAATGGCATTGTTCACCCGATAGATATCCTTGTTCTTCCCACTGGCTCTAGACAGATTTTGGACGATATTCATAACCATGGTAACATAACAACACTAATGAAAAAAGTGACACGCATTCCTTTCTAACAGGGTTTCGAGAGCATAATTTGTAACTTTGAAATATGATGTCAATAAATAGCAATACCAACGTGCATTGGATCAAAAAATAAGTGTATTGAAGCAATAAATAAAGGGTGCAACACAAAAAATTTCAAAGAGATCATCCATTTTAATACTACTCTTGCCCAAACATGCTTAAATTTGGAGTTTTGTTAGGATCAAACATGTTAGTGTTGGTGTGGTTGCAGCCACAATCAATTATTTTAAGCATGCTTCCTGGTTTCTTGATGCACTCATTTACCTTCATCTTCTGTTGATTTAGTTTTAAAACTCTAACTTCAAATTATTACCGAGGGTATTAGTCCGAATGAGTATAGTATGGTTTGAGTCTGAATATAGATTCCACAAAAACTGTGCTAATTCCTAAATTTTTTAATTCTAATGCTATTTGAACAATAAAACTCCAATGGCACTTAATCAACAACCAACGATTAACTAAACTAATTAATCTAAAATTAAGTAAAGACAAAATCAACAAGAAAATACACGTTAATTAATAAAAGAATGGACACTAAGACTAAAGTTTCACCTCATTGCTAACTCAATTATTAATCTTTCAGTATCCAATTCACAGGTTAATAGTCAAATTCACTAAATTATTAATAATCACTCTCGTATGATATTAACTTATCCCTGTTACTAATCTACTAAGTCCATGTCTTATGCTAATGTAACAAAAGATGCATTACATTCAGGAATTCGTAATCACCACATAAACTACATTTATCTATCTCTAATTTTTGCTCAATTCATAGACTATTATAACTCCACAGCATTTGCTTATCTCTAGGTTTCACTCAATGCATGGTAATTATCAGTAGTTCTAATATCATAATTTGCTTTCTAGTTATCATTAAGAAATCTAATATCAATTGAATGATAAAAACCATCCCAAACATTAAGTACAATCAATAATTACTTAACTTATGTGAAAAAAATTGAAACTTTTATTGGTATCATAATTAAATTAAATCATTACCTTAGTGAAAACAAATTTAGCTCATGATAGAACAAGAAAAATAAACAATCAAACTCAAGAACAACGTATTTTTCAAGGTTAAATAATAAAACCCTTAGTGAAGAACAATCTTGAATTAATGGAAATCCACTCTTGATCAATCTTTGAAAAAATAGCTTGAAGTAATCCTTGTTATTCTCTCAAAAAGTGGTTGAAAATATCTCTTTCTAAGCTCTGTTACTAGCCTAAAAAAACGTTTCTTTATTTTATTCATAAGTTTGCTTAAACATTATGGTTGAGTCCAGTAGAATCCTACTAGGATTAGGAATGCTACTGTAATTGTGCTACGACACAAAAAAGCCTTATTGTGACACAAAGTTTATGGAATTTCTATTGCAAGACATTTACACTCTTGTCGCGTAAGGCATCTTATGTTGTAAATCCTTGTCACAATGTGAAATGATTTTTCCCATCTTGTCGTAGGACAAAGTTGTCTTGCCATGGTCTCCATTCTTTTTCCCAATGCACACTTGATCTTGCCTCAGCTAATAACTCTTGCTTTGCATTCCTGTCATAGCACAAAACAATTCTTTCTCCATTTGTGCATTGATTCCTCATCTTTCCTTAGATTTGACTCAAACCTCTAGTTTGTTGTTCAGAAGCATCTTTTGTCTTGCTTTCCACCTAATTCATTTCAAAAGTCATCATTGGTCTTGCAAGACTCAACACATAGACCAATGATCTCAAACTATAAATATAAAAAGGTTAAAACTGTCATTTTACACCTTAAAACCCTATAAAATAGGCCAAAGGACTATTTCCCACCCGTAGTTTGAGCCAGGGACAAAGCCCCACCCGCAAGTTTTCAAAAACCTGGTCTCCCACCCTTGGACCAAAATTCAAACTTATTTTATAATATTTCAAATGAAATGACTAAAATGCCCTTTAATAAATAAAAATTTAAAATAAAATTATAAAATAATTTTTAAATATAAAAAAATTTAAAAATATATTAAAAATTTAAAAAAAAATTTTAAAAATTTTTAAAAAATAAACTGGCCACAGCCGCCGATGCCGGCGACGGTGGCCGTTGATAGCCGCACCAGGTGGCCGTCTTTGGCCACCTGGTTCCAAGGGAGGCCAGATCGAGTCTTCCCGTTGGGTGAAGGCGGCCCAATTTTGGAGGAGGAGGAGGCCAGATCCGGTATCCTCCCCTGACAAACGTGACCGAAAACAACCGTTGAGACTAATATCGGTCCTCTTCGACCGTTTCCTGTGGCCAGATCTGGCGGAGGTGGCCAGATCTGGCCGCCTCCACCCAACGGGGAGGCCCGATCTGGCCTCCCTTGGAACCAGGTGGCCGGAGACAGCCACCTGGTGCTGCTATCAACGGCCACCGCCACCGACATTGACGGCTGTGGCCAGTTTATTTTTTTAAATTTTTTAAATTTATAAATTTATATAAAATTTATTTTATTATTTTATAAAATGTTAATCATAAAAGGACAAAATTGCCCCTGAAATGTTACTGTTTAGTAGTTTATTTAATATTAAATTCTTTCAATGGGTGGGAGACCGGGTTTTTGAAAACTTACAGGTGGGACTTTGTCCCCGCCTCAAACTATGGGTGAGAAATAGTCCTTTGGCCTATAAAATAACCATGAATTCATAAGTGTAATTGACACTTATCACAATCTCCAACCAACTTTTTGCTAGTCTCTAGTTAAATAAATGAACTAAACAAATTTACAACACAAACTTGAAAAGGTCAAATCTAAACAACTTTAAATTGACCTAACTTTAAACTAATCTAACTACAAACCCTAAATTACTTCTATAGGTTGTCACGATTGCATTTAGTGTATGTAATAAACTCGAAACCCCGAGGCAACCCTATTAGATGGGATATAGTCTCTGAGGGTTTCCAACAATGTTACTCACAAACATCATTTTACCTAAACAAAATAGGCATAATATTTTACAACATCAAGCAAATTAACTCATATAATTGTCTCATGAATTACAAGTAGTAATCAGTCCATAGCTCTGCAACTTTATCTCAACCAATTTGCACTTCCAAACATTACAACACTAATTTATTGACGCCCACATTCCTTTCTTTCATAAACCCATATCCTAAACTTCAAGAATATTCATGTATGCATCCACAAGTATAATTGATTGAAAATAAATTTTATAAAACATGCATCCCTTAGACCAACTCTTCAACCATTCTCACTTGGTTTATATGTGGCACTGCCTTGACTTCTATATATCCTAAAATTCTTATTATGACTATTACTATATATCTAGAATCATGTTTAATTATTATATTTTATTCTCTTTCTCTTCTTTTCTTCCTTTTTTTTCTTTCTCTCAAGGCTTTAACATAGGTTTCTTTACATCATAAATTGGTCTTTTTAAATGAATACAAACAACTGTAATGCCAATCCTCAATTACTCAACTAGTCACTAACTCAAGGTGTTTTACATACTCTTATCCTAAGTTATCTTTTGATATAAAAGTCTTTCACGATGGATATGCAAACCCTTTCTACTTAGACAACTCAGACATTGATGTAATTAATTATTTTTTGGCTTATGTTATTATATGTTTTTTCTTTTTTTTTTTCTTATGTCTAGGTATATACTCCATTTTATCTAAGAATTTAAGCAATATACACTTTTAACCATAGTTCAAATGATTATTAAGTCAATCTAAGGATTTTTAATTGTCACTTACACTTATGAAAGCAATACAACACCATCCTTAAGTTAAGATATCATCTATACATACCTTAAACCCAAGAATTTCAATTTCATAGTATGTGTCCTGCCATACTTCTGAATAAAAACAAAGCTAATTTGTTGTATACTAACCATTCCTTATAATTAGGTATAATCATTGACATATGAGCTAAATTACAACATAAAAAAAAAAAAATTTATTTTTTGTTATTAATTTTTTTGTTTTTTTGAAGAAAATTGAATATGCCATAACTGGAATTTTCCTCACTATGGCAGTTAGAGTCCAGACTTGTTGGTTCTACATTATGTTATGATAGTGTTAAACTCCAAATAAATAAAATTACTAATCCTAGAGGGGGTGAATAGGATTTGTAAAAACTTTTCACCCACAAAAAAAAATTATATGCAATGCAAACGAATCATCAAAATATTTAATGCAATATATCAAGCAAATATGAAAAATATAAGACAAGCAAAGAGAAAAGAAAGTGAGAATGCTTAGCCAAATTATAGTGGTTTGAAGCTTCTTCAAAAGCCTCTTACGTCCACTACTTCAAGTAATTCCATTTAAAAATTTTCTTTCTAATATCTTTGATAACTTAGAAGATACAATAGCTTTGATCCAAAGGATTTTGCCTTTCAATATTAGTTTTGATGCAAGGGATTATGCCATTTACAATAGTTTCACAGGATTTCACCTAACCACTAGTTTCACAAGATTGTGCCTTTAGATTGTTAAAATTATAGAAATAAGAATATGCCTTTTGATAGGCCAATACAAGAAGTTTTGCTCTAAGGTTTCTCTCAAAGGGTATACAATGGAATCTTGAGAAAGTGGAGAAGAATAGAGTACAAGAAGAATATAGTTTTTCAGCCTGATTCTTTCATTTTTCTTCTTTTAAATTAGTTAGCTTTTATAAGAATTAAAGTGAACTAGCTATTTGTAACATTTTGAGGTTAGAATGGTTTTTCTAGGCCTTGAATTAGGGTTAAAAGAAAGATTTCTCGGTCAGAGATCAGCTTTAGTGAGTTATGAGGGTAGAACAGTCTTTTTAATGGCTTTATATGTAGCTTGTAGAAGAAGCACAATCGTGCGTCTTTGGACACACGTTGTGCATCCATTTCTCTTCATGCACGCCCATGTATCTAGCTATGTACGCCCATGCATACTTGGTGATATATAAAGTCAGATTTTTTCTCCACCTGTTCAATCAATTTTCTCACCCATTTTTTCTTTTCTTTCTCTCCAACTAACCCTAACCAAGATTGAGTCAGAGATAGTGAGGTTGTAGTCATTAGCAGCTCCAGGTAAGTATTTCCTTATCTCTTTCCTTGTTTCCATAGCTCATACTTTCTTGGATAGGTTGATTCAATTATAGAAGCATGTTTCTATATGTTTATGAAATGATAATGGTGAAATAGATGAGATATTTAGTGATAGAAGCATGCTTAGTTCCCTTAATGCATGTGTGTGTGTATTTAAGGGTTTAAAAAGATGTTAGTTTGATTTAGCTGTTATTGATGGGGAAAATGTGTTTAGAGAAGTGCATTTAGCATGCATATATGTTGTAGAAAGTTTAATTGAAGTTTGATTGAGATTTGGGTTGAGATTGGTGGTAATTCTACATGTTTCAGCCATGGTTGTCGAAATAGAGTATGATGCACGCCCATGCACCCAATGACGCACACCCGTGCAATCTTGTTTCAATAGGGCCATGGTTGTGTATGTGAGCCATGCACGACTAGATTATAAAAGGGTTACGATTGTGTATTAACTAGAGAGAAGAGTAAGCAAAATTCTAGAAACTAGCACAGTTGAGCTACACGATTGGCACACGACCCATTCACCTTCAGGCACGCCTGTGTGTTCGATAGTGTATGCCCATGCATTTAGTGAAAATAAGAGATTTCTTTCCCATTCAACAGAATATCAATACTAAAAGAACATATCAAGTATTCTAAGTGAAATAAGAGAAAAAACAACATATTATGAATAAGAATAAGTATAAAGAAGGAAGAGACACAAAGGGATCCACAGTTATAACTAAGAGAAACTTAATAGTGGTACAGAAACAACTTAAATAATAGAACATAATTAGAAAAACAGATGGAAACAAAAAAACAATAACAGATACCGTGTACACATACATAAGTGTGTGTGTGTGTGTGTGTGTGTGTGTATGTATATATATGTATATAGAAATACCAATACATAAATAGAAACAATTATGAAATATATAATACAAGAAACTTATAGATATGGTGACAGAATACAACTACAGAACAGTTTACACTGAACTTATTAATAAGCTTAATAAGTTACAAAAACAACATAACAATAAGAATACACAGAACAGAACTATAATCAATGTACATCTAAATATAATGTAATCAGAAGGAAATAAATCATAAATTACCATGCATGATATACATTACATGACATGACATGCTAACTCAATATTTTCGGACAAAGAGATTAAGGGATCCAGATATATTAGTTTTCAGTGTCATAACCTGATATCCAGGACAATTAGTAAGAGTGAATACAAGGGGGCATCTATAGGATTTTAGTTTTTTAACTTCGGTTAGATTGGTTATATTTCAGCTTGTTGGTCTAAGAACTGGTATAGTAGGATATTTCAGCTTACTGACATTTCACTGATATAGTTCAACCCATATGGCCAAGATATCGAATCCCTATATTCATCAGCCTGATCAGCACAATAAGTATCTTCAAATACATAGAGTTTTCAGATACAACTTTTATTCAATATTTTCAATGTATTTAGGATCTTTGGATCCAACAATATTTTAGTAAAACCAGTTTTCAAAAAGATATTTTCAATAAATTGGTCCAAGGGCCCAATTATAATTTTTAGCATTATTAAACATGATTTCAGTATACTTCATATCATGTCATACATGACATACATATGTACAGACATAATATATAACACTAGAGATATACGTATGTACGAAATAACATGTATATAACAAAATGACCAAGTTTATAGAATAAGCCATGGCAAAATAGTAAATAAGAAGTAGAACAGTTATGAATTAGAATACAGACAAAAAAATAAGAGAGAGAAGTAACTCACGATTGATAAACAAGAAATAACAAAAACTAGTTGCACGTTATACGTCGTAAGCTAAAACCTAAGAGAATTCAGTTAGGATCTTTAGAGAACTCAAGAGTATTATAGATCCCTGAAAGTAGATAATAAAATAGGGTAATGAATATCATAAAAAGAAGAGGATTAAGTAAGCTAGTTCCAGTTAGAACCCTTTTCATGCTAAGTTGTATATGTATACTCATATACGTACTTATGACAAGGTGTGAAGTAGAATAAAAATAGTAAGATTAACAAGAAAAGAAGAGAAAGCTTACAAAATTAGTTAAGGATTAAGGTAAGTCTACCAGCTTAGTAGTGAGACTAGTCATAGGCTAAGTAGAGTCTATACGACTAGGTGTGTAAGAAATATAAGAAGTCAAAATAGCAGGAAGCTTAGAGCTAGATTAGAATAAGCTATTAGGCTATCAAAAAACCTAGTTAAGTTCATCAGCTTAGTCGTTAGTTAGTGATAGATTAGCTTAGCGCCTACCTAAGGATAGAGGTAGGAGATGCTTACTAAGTGACTCGTCACTCATCCTCTCTAGTTTTCTTTTCTTGTAAGTTGAGTTGAGGAGCTGAGCTTGGAGCAAGAGATGGCTGGGAAGTGGGATACAGCTTAAGCGGGTCTTACTCGATGTTTTTAGTTTCATTTATGTATGTATATATATACTCAATTTTCAGTAGATAACATGTTGGCTTGCATGCTTATATTGCTCATGTATATAGGATGTACAATATCATTTATTTTTTCAAATATTAATTTTTAGCAATAAAATATAAGCTTTATTCAGGATATTGTACAATAGGTTTCAACATTTCATCACATTTCATTTATAAATTGTAGCATCCTAGGATTATAAATACCTTTTAAGCTAGCGTTTGAGGTAAGATACGAGAATTAGTAATAGAATTAGAGTTAAAAGAGTTTAGGGGTGAGATAGTAAGTTTCCAGAGCTAGTGTAGCTTACGCATGATTCTCTTTGAGAGGTTTCTTTCATACGAAGCACGAGAAATAAAGTTTCTTCATTTTCTTTTTGTGCACAACCATGCATCTTGTGATACACTCTCGTGCATGCTTGTAGGAGGAGAGAGATGATGGCTTTTAAGCATTTCTCACCTATCCTTATCCATTTTTATCCAAGGTTTCCTTTCATTTTCAGAGAATCATAATCTTAGGGGTGATATTCAGTAGTCAGCAGCTCAAAATCCAGCAAGAGAATAAGAGGATATAGCTAGAAAGAGAAGTAGAGTAGTCATGGCAAGAGGTAAGTATTTCCTTACCTCTTCCTTGAGTTTCCCAGTAGGTGTTTGCTAATTGATGAGGTATATCTGTGTTTCTAGCATGTTGTGTGATTTGTATATGTTGATTATGTGTTGCCATGATGAAAAGAGAAGGCTTATGATGGTGATTTTCACCTATGGATATGCTTGGTGTATGTATGTATGTGGATATGTGTTTGAATGGTTGTTTTGATGCTTGATCTTGAAGTTGTGAGCTATTGATGAAATTGATATATGATTATGTGTTGTTTGAAGCACTGGAATGAATGAAATTGACTTATTATAGATCTGTTGAGCCTTGGACGGGGTTCTACGAGTTTCAAGCATGGATTCACCAAAACAGAGTATGATGCATGTATGTGCGCCCTTATAGTTATAGGGTCATGCCCATGTGCACGATTTGCACATGGTTAGAATTTGAGGAGGCATGACCGTGTGCTTGAAGGCCACAGTCGTACACTTGTATTTAAGAGAAAAAGAAGCAGATTTTTCTAAAACCTAGCATAACTGGGTTGTATGGTTGGTAAATGACCCATGCATCAGCATGAACACCTGTGCGTCCCAGTATGCATACTCGTGCTTTTGTAGAAATTGAGAAAAATGAATTAAAATGAATCACTAAGCATGGGGAACCTATTCTAATAATGGTAAAACATTATAATAAGATAAAATAAGAGAAAATGGTGCATTATGAACACACCATAACAT
Organism: Anacardium occidentale; assembly: GCA_026122585.1. NCBI lineage: Eukaryota > Viridiplantae > Streptophyta > Magnoliopsida > Sapindales > Anacardiaceae > Anacardium > Anacardium occidentale. Next base: position 156,027 of record JAJEJH010000688.1, on the reverse strand, counting down.
GACATGCCAAAGTATTTTTAGAAAAAAGGGATCAAGGGATCCACATGCATTAGTTTTTCAGTATTTAGAGCCTGATATCTAGGTTAGTAGTAAGGGTGAACTTGAGAGGGTATCTATGGGATTTCAACTTTCTGACTGTGATCAGATTGATTCATTTTTAGCTTACCAGTCCAATGACTAGTATGGTATGTTATAGCTTACTGGCATTTTGCTGGTTTGGTTCAGCCCACTTGGCTAAAATGTTGAATCCCTATGTTCATCAGTCTGATCAGTACAACAAATATCTTTGGATACATAGAGTATCAACAGTGATTTTTATAAAGTTGGCCTAAGGGTCTATAACATATTTTAGCATGGCTTTATACTATGACATTTCATTTCATAACATGAAACAAGTTATATTAAGAGTAATCAATAAGAAATATGAGCAGTTAAGCTAACTGCAGGTATGTATTCAGTTCTTATGCATGTTTGAGTTGAGGGAAGTAAGAAATGCTTACTGGGTGATTTATCACTCACTTTTTTCCTTTCTTCATTTCTTACAGGTGTGTAGTGGTTATTGTTAAGGTTTGGGGGGACTATGGTTGAAGGGAGATGACTCTAGTTGTATATACAGATGGTCTAGTGGGACTTTCATGTGCATGCCAGTTTTCAGAGAAGTTTATACAGTTGCATGTACATGTTTTTCATACATTACAAGTGTACATACATGTGTACATATAAGAATAACTTAATATAAGTTTCTTTAAACCCCCACCATTAAGTTGTTAAATGTTTTTAGCTTCCGCTTGCATGTGTTTTTCAGTTAGCAACTTTTTGTAGGATTCCTGTTGTGTATATCAATTCCTTAATAGTTTTTCTTAATATTAAAATAAACAAATAGCTTACTATTTGCTTAAATACGCACATAACTAGTAACAGTGGTATATTCAGCAGTGGGTCCTACATAAACTTCCGTACAATATGTATTTTAGTTAAGCATAAATTATGTGGGACTCCTACTGTATGTACTAGGAAAGGTTTCTTTTCTCAGAAAATATAGTAAATTATTATTATTTTGATAATAAAGCTATATAATATAGTAACAGTAACATATACTATAATAGGGTCCTACACTATTGTAGCTGATTTAAAAATTGTTAAAATGAATCTAGGTACATATACAATCATATGTTCTTGATACATGGTTATGCCCCCAATAATGAATGTAGTCTCGTTCCTACGCAGCTCTCTACAAATCACTAACTAGTAAGAAAGAAATAAAATATGAGGGGTGAGTGATAAAATCACTCAGCAAGAGTTTCCTATCTCTAACACTAGCAGGTTTTAAGCTCAATCTGACTCTCATGACTTGTCACACTACTCTACTTTACTGTTTTCTTATTTTTGTATTTCTGAATTTTCATTGATTTTCAATAACATTCTTTGTTTTTATCTGTTATGTTTCTTATGAAATGTTAGACATAACATGAAATGTGTATGCTAATGTCATGTGTATACTGAAAAGTCATAAACTTGCCCTTGGGCTTGGTTTTCTAAAAACTTCGTCTGAAATAAAAACTGTGATATAAAGATCCTGAATATATACATATAGTATATATTGAAAACTAAATAAAAAAATAATACAATATTTAAAAATATCTGCTATGCTGGCTAAATTAATAAATATAGGGATTCGACACCCTCGTCATATGAGCTTAATCCTACTGAAATCTACTGATTCACAACTAACACTTTCTTTAATAGCCTTGGTTAATGACCATGTCCTCTTTAGCCAACACTGGTTTCCCTCTCTAGTGGGTATGCAAACTTATAAGTGCCTCCTCGTTTCACTTCTAACTGATATTTGAAACATCATATATTTATACTTTAAAAACATGTTATTAGATCTTTGGATCCGATCTGAATACTTTGATATGGCATGTCATGTTGTATGCTACTGATCATGCATGATATACTGTTTATATCTTGTTATTATTGAGTTTTATGGGTTGAGAAATGGTTTATAATGACTTAAGGATGTTTTGGAATTGTTTATGATTTCTTAAGGTACACGACGTGTAATACTTAGCACACGGGCGTGTGGAAAGACACAAAGGGTGGTGCATGAGGTGTGTGTTTGGTCATGCTAGCTTTTGGAATAAATTTATGAAACTTTGATCGACCGTATGGGGGTGTATTCAAGAGACAAAGTCGTTTTCCACACCTATACAGGTGTATAGCTAGCATCCAACACTCTCGTGTCATGCTTACATGGGCATATGAATTTAGGAATAAGCACAAGGGCATGTGCGTCGGTTACATAAACGTGTGTCTAGGTTTTCAGGGCATACATGGGTGCCATGCAAGACTATGCTCATGCATAAGTAAGGCCACATAAGCATATACCTACAGACACATGATTGTGTGCTCTACTCAATTTCTACAAATGGCATTGGGGAACCCAAAAATCCCAACCAATTTTTCATCCAACACTCATCAAACCTCAAATAACAGATATTATCAACTTAAAGCATCCACAATAACATGTATATAATTATCCAATCTTTTCAAATCATGCGAGAGGCATCTATTTCTTAAAATAGAGCATCAAAATGCAACCATAGCATATTTCTCCATAATATCTCAACAATCATTTATCAAGTTATCATCTCATCAACCAAGCATGCTAATAAAATCTCAAACAAGCATAATGCTTCTAAAGAACTCAAAATAGCAAGGATATGTTGTGAAACAAGGTGAAAGAGGTAAAGGAACACTTACCTCTTACCATGGAAACTTACTCTCTCTCTCTCTCTCTTTATAAGTCTCTGGATCTCTAATCTAAAGTTGAGCTGCTGGTTGGTCTCTCTCAACTGCCCTTGGGTTCACTGAAACACAGAGAAAAAGACGAAGAAGAAGAAAATGGTAAAAGTTAGAAACTACACAAACTGAAAAATAAAACGTATATATAGATAAATAACATGACACACAGTTATATGTCCTAGACACATAGTCATGTGTCTCATGAAAATCTCAATTCCCCCTCTTTCATGCCATACATGGAATATTCTCCTAAGAATACCTATGTACAAGCCACAAGGCTTCTAAATGACTCTTCTACCCTTGAATTCTCTCAAATCTACTTTTTATCAAGAAATCTCATATTTACCCTTGATCTCAAAGCCTAAAAGGACAGTTCTACCCTCAAGCTATTATAATGATGAAATAGCATATGCATGTAAAAAAATGATGTCTAAGGGCCATGTGTGGATAACCCACATGGATGAGTGAACAACTACTTTTATCATTCTTTAACATGTTCCAACCTATTCAAGAGAGATATAATATGATTAAAATAGAGATTAAAAACATGAAATATTTAAGATTTTAGTAAGATTGGTATCTACAATTGAGATCAAGGAATGTAAGATAAATAGTTTTTTAAGCATGAATCAAGCAATGATAATGAAGCTAAAAAACATATAGAAAGACAATAATAATTATAAAATGAAATAAAAATATAAAAAAAGAATGTAAATCAAGAAAGCAAACCGATCGCCAAGATGCAACTTACTAAAAAATCTATATAATACCTAGATTTAAAGACGGTTGAAGCTAGTAATAAGCCTGTTGTTGACCGACAAACCTTTAAAAAAAAGCATCCTCATTACCAAGATATAACATACTAGATTATTGAGGCTCTCGCCCAAGCACGCTTAACTTCAGAGTTCTGAGGGGATCCAGTGCATTAGTGCTGGTATGGTCACACAAACCATTCATCTCACACTCCATTTATTTAAGTGTATACTTCTCGTGCCCTTACGCTCTCATTCGCCTTCGTCTCCCCTCGGTGCGACACCGGTACCCGTTTCCCCTTCAACACGAGAAGGCTCCAGGCGGACTCCGAACGACGGCCTCCTTGACCGTTGATTTACCATCTGATCTAGTAAGTCATCGAAAACGTTTTTAAAAAATGAAACCGCACAGTGTCGTTTTCATCGAGGGAAAAACAAACGACCCGCGCTCCTTTCCCACACGGTTTTACGTTTCCTTAAGCGTTCCTCGAACAAACTTTTCGAGGCACGATGTCGGCTAACGACGGTGCGGTCGCTGGGCAGAGGAGCACTAACGCATCCACCCAAAAAATGAGAGGTGTAACACGAGGACTACCCAGGAGGTCACCCATCCTAGTACTGCTCTCGCCCAAGCACGCTAAATTCGGAGTTCTAAAGGGAACCGATGCATTAGTTCTGGTATGGCCAAACACGCCATTCATCTCACAATTCATTTATTTAAACATATGCTTCCCGTGCCTTGACGCTCTAATCCATCTTCGTCTCCCCTCGGTACGACACCGGTCCCCGTTCCCCCTTCAACACGAGACGACTCCGAATGACGACCTCCCTAACCGTAGATTTACCACCTGATCTAGCAAGTCGTCGAACAAAGTTTTTAAAAAATGAAACCGCACGGTGTCGTTTTCACCGAGGGAAAAACAAACCACCCGCGCTCCTTTCCCACACGGTTTTACGTTTCCTTAAGCGTGCCTCGAAAACTTTGAAAGCACGACGTCGACTAACGACGGTGCGGTCGCTGGGCAGACGAGCAATACCCCATCGACCCAAAAAATGAGGGGTGCAACACGAGGACTTCCCAGGAGGTCACCCATCCTAGTACTGCTCCCGCCCAAGCACGCTTAACTTCGGAGTTCTGAAGGGATCCGGTGCATTAAAGCTGGTATGGTCGCACCCACCATTCATCTCACGATCCGTTTATTTAAGCATATGGTTCTCGTGCCTTGACGCTCCCATCCGCCTTCCTCTCCCGTCGGTGCGACACCGGTCCCCGTTTCCCCATCAATACGACACGACTCCGAATGACGGCCTCCCTGACCGTAGATTTACCATTTGATCTAGTAAGTCGTCGAACAAAGTTTTAAAAAAATGAAACCGCACGGTGTCGTTTTCACCGAGGGAAAAACAAACCACTCCCACACGGTTTTGCTTTTCCTTAAGCGTGCCTCGAAAACTTTGAAAGCACGACGTCGGCTAACGACGGTGCAGTCGCTGGGCAGACGAGCAATAACCCATCGACCCAAAAAATGAAGGGTGCAACACGAGGACTTCCCAAGAGGTCACCCATCCTAGTACTACTCTCGCTTAAGCACACTTAACTTCGGAGTTCTGAAGGGATCCAATGCATTAGTGCTGGTATGGTCGCACGCGCCACTTATCTCACGATCCATTTATTTAAGCATAAGCTTCTCGTGCCTTGACGCTCTCATCCGCCTTCGTCTTCCCTCGGTGCGACATCGGTCCCCGTTTCCCCCTCAACACGAGCCGACTCCGAATGACGACCTCCCTGACCGTAGATTTACCATCTGATCTAGTAAGTCGTCGAACAAAGTTTTTTAAAAAAGAAACCGTACGGTGTCGTTTTCACCGAGGGAAAAACAAACCACCCGCGTTCCTTTCCCACACGGTTTTACGTTTCCTTAATCGTGCCCCGAAAATTTTGAAAGCACGACGTCGGCTAACGACGGTGCGGTCGCTGGGCAGACGAGCAATAACCCATCGACCCAAAAAATGAGGGGTGCATCACGAGGACTTCCCAGGAGGTCACCCATCCTAGTACTGCTTTTGCCCAAGCACGCTTAACTTCGGAGTTCTGAAGGGATCCGGTGCATTAGTGCTGGTATGGTCGCACCCGCCACTCATCTCACAATCCATTTATTTAGGCATATGCTTCCCGTGCCTTGACGCTCTCATCTGCCTTCGTCTCCCCTCGGTGTGACACCGGTCCCCGTTTCCCCTTCAACACGAGACGACTCCGAATGACGACCTCCCTGACCGTAGATTTACCATCTGATCTAGTAAGTCGTCGAACAAAGTTTTTTAAAAAAGAAACCGCACGGTGTCCTTTTCACCGAGGGAAAAACAAACCACCCGCGCTCCTTTCCCACACGGTTTACCGTTTCCTTAAGCGTGCCTCGAAAACTTTGAAAGCACGACGTCGGCTAGCGACGGTGCGGTTGCTGGGCAGACGAGCAATAACCCATCGACCCAAAAAATGAGGGGTGCAACACGTGGACTTCCCAGGAGGTCACCCATCCTAGTACTGCTCTCGCCCAAGCACGCTTAACATCGGAGTTCTGAAGGGATGCATACATTAGTGCTGGTATGGTCGCACCAGCCATTCATCTCACAATCCATTTATTTAAGCATATGATTCCCGTGCCTTGATGTTCTCATCCGCCTTCGTCTCCCCTCGGTACGACACCGGTCCCCGTTTCCCCTTCAACACGAGACGACTCCGAATGACGGACTCCCTGACCGTAGATTTACCATCTGATCTAGTAAGTCGTCGAACAAAGTTTTTAAAAAATGAAACCGCACGGTGTCGTTTTCACCGAGGGAAAAACAAACCACTCCCACACAGTTTTGCGTTTCCTTAAGCGTGCCTCGAAAACTTTGAAAGCACGACGTCGGCTAACGACGGTGTGGTCGCTGGGCAGGCGAGCAATAACCCATCGACCCAAAAAATGAGGGGTGCAACACGAGGACTTTCCAGGAGGTCACCCATCCTAGCACTGCTCTCGCCCAAGCACGCTTAACTTCGGAGTTCTGAAGGGATCCGGTGCATTAGTGCTGGTATGGTCGCACCCGCCATTCATGTCACGATCCATTTATTTAAGCATATGCTTCCCGTGCCTTGACGCTCCCATCCGCCTTCGTCTCGCCCCCTCGGTGCGACACCGGTCCCCGTTTCCCCTTCAACACGAGACGACTCCGAATGACGGCCTCCCTGACCGTAGATTTACCATCTGATCTAGTAAGTCGTCGAACAAAGTTTTTAAAAAATGAAACCGCACGGTGTCGTTTTCACCGAGGGAAAAACAAACCACCCGCGCTCCTTTCCCACACGGTTTTGCGTTTCCTTAAGCGTGCCTCGAAAACTTTGAAAGCACGACGTCGGCTAACGACGGTGCGGTCGCTGGGCAGGCGAGCAATAACCCATCGACCCAAAAAATGAGGGGTGCAACACGAGGACTTCCCAGGAGGTCACCCATCCTAGTACTGCTCTCGCCCAAGCACGCTTAACTTCGGAGTTCTGAAGGGATCCGGTGCATTAGTGCTGGTATGGTCGCACCCGCCATCTATCTCACAATCCATTTATTTAAGCATATGCTTCCCGTGCCTTGACGCTCCCATCCGCCTTCGTCTCCCCTCGGTGCGACACCGGTCCCCGTTTCCCCTTCAACACGAGACGACTCCGAATGACGGCCTCCCTGACCGTAGATTTACCATCTGATCTAGTAAGTCGTCGAACAAAGTTTTTAAAAAATGAAACCGCACGGTGTCGTTTTCACCGAGGGAAAAACAAACCACCCGCGCTCCTTTCCCACACGGTTTTGCGTTTCCTTAAGCGTGCCTCGAAAACTTTGAAAGCACGACGTCGGCTAACGACGGTGCGGTCGCTGGGCAGGCGAGCAATAACCCATCGACCCAAAAAATGAGGGGTGCAACACGAGGACTTCCCAGGAGGTCACCCATCCTAGTACTGCTCTCGCCCAAGCACGCTTAACTTCGGAGTTCTGAAGGGATCCGGTGCATTAGTGCTGGTATGGTCGCACCCGCCATCTATCTCACAATCCATTTATTTAAGCATATGCTTCCCGTGCCTTGACGCTCCCATCCGCCTTCGTCTCCCCTCGGTGCGACACCGGTCCCCGTTTCCCCTTCAACACGAGACGACTCCGAATGACGGCCTCCCTGACCGTAGATTTACCATCTGATCTAGTAAGTCGTCGAACAAAGTTTTTAAAAAATGAAACCGCACGGTGTCGTTTTCACCGAGGGAAAAACAAACCACCCGCGCTCCTTTCCCACACGGTTTTGCGTTTCCTTAAGCGTGCCTCGAAAACTTTGAAAGCACGACGTCGGCTAACGACGGTGCGGTCGCTGGGCAGGCGAGCAATAACCCATCGACCCAAAAAATGAGGGGTGCAACACGAGGACTTCCCAGGAGGTCACCCATCCTAGTACTGCTCTCGCCCAAGCACGCTTAACTTCGGAGTTCTGAAGGGATCCGGTGCATTAGTGCTGGTATGGTCGCACCCGCCATCTATCTCACAATCCATTTATTTAAGCATATGCTTCCCGTGCCTTGACGCTCCCATCCGCCTTCGTCTCCCCTCGGTGCGACACCGGTCCCCGTTTCCCCTTCAACACGAGACGACTCCGAATGACGGCCTCCCTGACCGTAGATTTACCATCTGATCTAGTAAGTCGTCGAACAAAGTTTTTAAAAAATGAAACCGCACGGTGTCGTTTTCACCGAGGGAAAAACAAACCACCCGCGCTCCTTTCCCACACGGTTTTGCGTTTCCTTAAGCGTGCCTCGAAAACTTTGAAAGCACGACGTCGGCTAACGACGGTGCGGTCGCTGGGCAGGCGAGCAATAACCCATCGACCCAAAAAATGAGGGGTGCAACACGAGGACTTCCCAGGAGGTCACCCATCCTAGTACTGCTCTCGCCCAAGCACGCTTAACTTCGGAGTTCTGAAGGGATCCGGTGCATTAGTGCTGGTATGGTCGCACCCGCCATCTATCTCACAATCCATTTATTTAAGCATATGCTTCCCGTGCCTTGACGCTCCCATCCGCCTTCGTCTCCCCTCGGTGCGACACCGGTCCCCGTTTCCCCTTCAACACGAGACGACTCCGAATGACGGCCTCCCTGACCGTAGATTTACCATCTGATCTAGTAAGTCGTCGAACAAAGTTTTTAAAAAATGAAACCGCACGGTGTCGTTTTCACCGAGGGAAAAACAAACCACCCGCGCTCCTTTCCCACACGGTTTTGCGTTTCCTTAAGCGTGCCTCGAAAACTTTGAAAGCACGACGTCGGCTAACGACGGTGCGGTCGCTGGGCAGGCGAGCAATAACCCATCGACCCAAAAAATGAGGGGTGCAACACGAGGACTTCCCAGGAGGTCACCCATCCTAGTACTGCTCTCGCCCAAGCACGCTTAACTTCGGAGTTCTGAAGGGATCCGGTGCATTAGTGCTGGTATGGTCGCACCCGCCATCTATCTCACAATCCATTTATTTAAGCATATGCTTCCCGTGCCTTGACGCTCCCATCCGCCTTCGTCTCCCCTCGGTGCGACACCGGTCCCCGTTTCCCCTTCAACACGAGACGACTCCGAATGACGGCCTCCCTGACCGTAGATTTACCATCTGATCTAGTAAGTCGTCGAACAAAGTTTTTAAAAAATGAAACCGCACGGTGTCGTTTTCACCGAGGGAAAAACAAACCACCCGCGCTCCTTTCCCACACGGTTTTGCGTTTCCTTAAGCGTGCCTCGAAAACTTTGAAAGCACGACGTCGGCTAACGACGGTGCGGTCGCTGGGCAGGCGAGCAATAACCCATCGACCCAAAAAATGAGGGGTGCAACACGAGGACTTCCCAGGAGGTCACCCATCCTAGTACTGCTCTCGCCCAAGCACGCTTAACTTCGGAGTTCTGAAGGGATCCGGTGCATTAGTGCTGGTATGGTCGCACCCGCCATCTATCTCACAATCCATTTATTTAAGCATATGCTTCCCGTGCCTTGACGCTCCCATCCGCCTTCGTCTCCCCTCGGTGCGACACCGGTCCCCGTTTCCCCTTCAACACGAGACGACTCCGAATGACGGCCTCCCTGACCGTAGATTTACCATCTGATCTAGTAAGTCGTCGAACAAAGTTTATAAAAAATGAAACCGCACGGTGTCGTTTTCACCGAGGGAAAAACAAACCACCCGCGCTCCTTTCCCACACGGTTTTGCGTTTCCTTAAGCGTGCCTCGAAAACTTTGAAAGCACGACGTCGGCTAACGACGGTGCGGTCGCTGGGCAGGCGAGCAATAACCCATCGACCCAAAAAATGAGGGGTGCAACACGAGGACTTCCCAGGAGGTCACCCATCCTAGTACTGCTCTCGCCCAAGCACGCTTAACTTCGGAGTTCTGAAGGGATCCGGTGCATTAGTGCTGGTATGGTCGCACCCGCCATCTATCTCACAATCCATTTATTTAAGCATATGCTTCCCGTGCCTTGACGCTCCCATCCGCCTTCGTCTCCCCTCGGTGCGACACCGGTCCCCGTTTCCCCTTCAACACGAGACGACTCCGAATGACGGCCTCCCTGACCGTAGATTTACCATCTGATCTAGTAAGTCGTCGAACAAAGTTTTTAAAAAATGAAACCGCACGGTGTCGTTTTCACCGAGGGAAAAACAAACCACCCGCGCTCCTTTCCCACACGGTTTTGCGTTTCCTTAAGCGTGCCTCGAAAACTTTGAAAGCACGACGTCGGCTAACGACGGTGCGGTCGCTGGGCAGGCGAGCAATAACCCATCGACCCAAAAAATGAGGGGTGCAACACGAGGACTTCCCAGGAGGTCACCCATCCT
>JAJEJH010000688.1:117954-145570 GCA_026122585.1 Anacardium occidentale | reverse complement strand
TCATACCTTACTCGATGATAGGGCATTAATAGCAGACAAAGATGCGACATGAGCACCAGAGGCTTCAATGGTAGATAAACCAGTACCAGAATGTTTTTTTGAAACAGAATTGTTCCAGCTATCATCTGCTGAAGATGGATTAATGTTTACACCAGTTGAAGATGCCTCCAATCTGAAAACAACAAACAAATAAATGCATAAAAGCAAAATCAATAACAAAAAACTTTCAAAAATTCTAAAAGATAAAAAGTTACACACTAAATTTAACACATCAGACATAGCATAAATAATCACCTCACATATTTTCCAGCTAGAGTTTTTATGACAGCAATCTTTTCATCATCTTCACATGTCACAAAAACAACCTTCTCCTGCAAAAGATAATTTTGAGTACTGAATATATGGCTGTTTCTACAGCGATATTATTTTCAAATATTACATTCAAAGGGACAAAGAACTTGCTTGCCGGGCCCTAACACCAAGGTGGGATAAGTGAGGTAGCTCCTGCAGAAGTATAACTCCCAGTATGTTACTGCCAGCAGCTCTCACCTGCCAAGAAAATATATTAACTGTTAAATTCATAATAATTCTATGCTGCTAAATATTTGAGATCTAAAAACACCCAAGTTAATAACACATCATAGTTCATAACATATTGAGACCTCTTCATCTCCATCAGCTTTGTTGACAACAAGAATAACAGGTCCTACAGATTTTGGCAGTGATCCTGGGATAATTCTCTCAACCTGAAGTAAAAGAAGACACAATATTGAAGTAAAAACTTCAAAGAAGAAAAAAGATAAGAAAAGAACCAGAAATATAAAAGGCCAAAAAGTATGAGAAGGGAGATACCCTCCAAGAGACGATCCTAAAAACATAAATTATGCCAGCTATTCAACCATAACATTTAATCAAACTGATACTGTCAAAAGCCTTCTCTTTCCTTTGTATCATCCAGAAGAAGAATGGGATAACAGTGTAATTGTAACATCATATGCAAGCGGCATTTTTTTATCTGATGACTGGAAAAAAGCATTTATGCTCTGAGATAGAGACAATTTAAGAGGACTAGATGGATCCTCTACTCCCACACTTCATAGAACACAAAATATAAATGCATACTTCACATAGTAGTTCTATTAGCCCCAAAAATTAAACTAAAGAAGCCCCACTTCTTTAGACACCCGATTTACAAATTTTAAAAACACTATTGTTTTTATAACAGCCCACAAATTCCATGAATATTGATCATTCAACTTTTTACATTCAAATATAATCATTTTATAATCTTTACTCAAGCAATTTTCCCTGCATTATCATATGCTTCCCAAATCAAAATCTTATGTAATCAAATTGAAAGTTGAAAAGAAATTATAACTTTAAAAAAAGGAAAAAAAAATCTTCATATATACCGTATCATATTTATGAAATTAACCCTTTCTTTGTCTTATAGTTATAGCCCTTTTGAGAATGTTTATTGAAAAAATAGACTTATTTTGGGGAACGAAGATGGAAAACTAAACATATAAATTAAATTAAAATAAAAACATTGAGAAGCATTACAAGTTTAAAATTTCATATTGCCAAAAAGCATTATCTATCTTCTCACAAAAGCATCATTCTTAATTAAAAAAAGAAACCTACATTTTTAGTTCTCAAAAACATTTTACCAATGTAGGGTTTGGATAAGAACACAAGGAATTAAGGTTTAAAAGACGAGTTTCTTTGAAATGTAAAAATTAGTATTTTAATTTAAAGATAAATTCGTGGATATAAAAATTATTAAAAAAGGGGCTCCTTTAACTTGATTATGGGGGCCCAACACAATTTCTTCTCTAACCAAAAAAATTCTCTCTTTTCATTACAATATTTTTTTTCATATGGTAAGATATGTGTACACATCTAACCTAGCTTTTAACACATGTACACACATAAACTTAGTTATCGCCTTTCTTCATTTCAATGCTACAAAATTTTACCAAATCCACAAAGTAGAAGCACTGTACCAAGTCAGTTAATAAACTCCCTTTTTGCTTGCTTTCAAATTTTTTCTTCATTTTTTGTGGTAAAAAAAATGAAATTAACATTTTAAACATCTCAAATTGTCTGGATATCAAGCATCACAAAAGCATGGAAGACAGGAAATAGAATTAGATACAAATATATGTAACATGACCATGACCATACCAATATTTTTTGGACATCTATACGAATTTATAATCACTTAATTTAGCAACCTAGCATCATCATTTCCCGCTTCCAAATATCTACTAGAGAAAAACTATTGTAACCTCAGGCAACAAAATCTAGGCAAAAATTTCATTTTTTGTAGTATGTATAAGCTCGTAATTATATTAAAATAGTTCATTCCATTTACAAACAAAGTTTTAGGGTACCTGAACTATGGTTCCAAGAGTGGTTCCTGGAACAAGAACATCCCAGCCCTGAGAACCAAGTGCACTTCTAGCAGATTTCAGAAGGACAGTGCCAAGCTTTGAAACCTGAAAAATTATCCTGCAGATGAAGTTTTCCATTACAAAATTAGATATAACTAATTATCTAAAGGATTAATCCCAAGGGTCTAAGGAACATAACAAAGTTCCATGGCATTTTATAGTCACCAAAGAAAAAAATTGTCATTTTCTAGAATTAAAACCATACCCAGCTCGAATCTCAGCTTCAGTGTATGTCCTTACACTATTCTCAGGAATTCCAAGAGCTTTTCCTAGAATCTGAAACAACCAAGGAATCCCTTTTAGTCAAAATTCCATCTTAATATGTTTCAGAATAAATAACTATTCTCTCAGTCCAAAATACACATAACGAAACATTAAACAGATTTATATAGGAAGATGTGCCAAGGAGTAAAAAAGTTCGTCAACAGGTGTCACACAAACCTTTTAAGTCTAATAAACATAGTACATTAGCATGTGCTCTAGAAGTAGTCAATTGACCTTTGCACAAAGGAAGAAAGAAAAAAGGTAAAAGCTAATAAATATTATTGTTCAATGTCATATCATGATAGTATAATGGCTTTATTGGCAGAAAAAAAGGGGAAAAAGAATAAATCAAAGCGAAAGAAGGGAAGGGTCAACTATACCTCTACTTTTGGCGGAAATATTTGAAGAAGTGCTTCAGAATATTCCTCTGTAAGCCTTCTAGCTCTGTCAAGGGTAGCTTTAAGCCTCAGTAGCCGAATTATTTTACCATCTTCACTCCCTTCGCAAACGGAAAGAAACCATGAAGATAAATAACAGTACATTCTTCTGCAATTGATAAAATATTTTAAATTGCAGTCAAAAAGATTAATTATATACCTTCCTTTGAAGAAAGACCTTTCTCTTGCCAGGAAAGAAGTTCATTCCTAATAGCAGTACATTCTTCTATCCTCCAACCAGATAAACCAAGCTGACAAACACCAAAATCTAGGACACCAAGTGGATCATTCCAAGAGCCTACATTTTTTGATTCCATATTCTCAGCAAGCCAATGGGCTCCTCCCTTGGCTTCAAGTGCATTGAGGAATCTGCATTCAACAACAACATAAATGCATCAATTTCCCAACTAAAACAGTAAAATAGATCAAAAGAAAGTCTGTGCTTTGAAATAGTCACTTTTTTCACATTTAGCTGTCCGTTTGGTTGGCTGCTAGACCATTTGAACAAATTCATTCATTGAGATTATATTTTGATTAAGACTATTATTGGGTCATTTTCTATAAACCTCAGCATTTGGATGAATGATTAATCAACATGATGCCACAGCCAGCTTGACCATGAGATCGTGTTTGAATCTCCATTCTATTAATTAATTTATTATATAAAGCCGGTCAAGTAACATATCAATCTATATGTTTGTGCATGTGTTCCAGGATTCACCTAACAATTGGATAATAAATTCAAGCATGAAAATGATTAGTTATGTACCTGTCTAATTTTTTCCCTATAAATCTAAACATTTGGAATTAGTGACTATTCAACCTATTTTGTGGAATAATACACAAGAATTCAGAAAATTTTATTCAACCTCCCTAATGTTTGATCTATAACAATTGGACCAACTAGTTCAAAAAATAAGCAGGAACCTTTTCCTGAAATTTTGGAAACCATCATTACACTGTGCCAAACATCAAGAAAGATCTTCCCTAAACCAGGTTATGCAGGGAAATCTATTGCTCATTTCAGTTTAGTTTCTTGCATTCTAGAAACAGGGTGCAACTTTGTATCTTCCAAGAAGGATCATGCTGGGCAATGAGATCCCTTTTATAGGATTTATTAGACATTGTTTGCACCAACCCATAAGCTTCAGCTTTTGGGTTATAATAACAGTGTAGATTCTGACTACCTCAAAGATGTTCAGGAAATCATACATACCTACTGAAAAGAACAAACGAGTAGTCCTCAAGGCCAATCTCACAAAGACGCCACTGAAACAAGTACACCAACAAAAGGAAAAAAAATAAAAAGGGAAATGTCAGTGGCTCATTCATGTGAAGCACATGCTGGAGAAAGTCAGACAAAAAACTACACCTTTTGGCGCATTGCTATTGCAGCATCAGGAGCATCATTCCTCAATCCACTTTCAAGACCCTTAACAATTATTCCTCTCAGAGCATTTAACGATTGCATGGTCTTAATTAACTCCTTAATATTACTTGATTCTTCCACGCTATCCAAAGTCTAGAACATGTATGCTTTATATTACTTGATGCATAAAAGCAGGTACAAATTTAAACAATAATAGAACTAAAATTAGAAATATTCTCAAGCACCACAAAATACTATAACAGGAAACAAGAAAATGTATCCTTCTCTAAATCACAAATAAGATAGATCCAAAGTTTAAATAACTGTTGACAAATTTAATTACAGGAAAAAGAAGTGAACATCTCGACATGTTGCAATAAATAGCATAAAAAGCTAGTTTCAACTTAGGTTTTTGATTTTTCTTTTATCAGTTTGCTATATTGTTGAGCACTAAAACAATAAGGATTGCAGATTGAAAAAGCATCTCTTGTAACTGACTTTCAACATCAGATTATGATGTTGAACAACAAAAATTGAATGATGCAAGTTAATCGCCCCACTAATGAATGCTGTCTCTTAAAGTAAGTTCAATAATGATGGTGTACACACTTCAATCTACTCAATTTCAAATTAACATAAAACATGTAAAAACTCAAGCATTTGAGCTTCAAAGAGACAAGGTCTGTTTTCTTAAAGATTGTCACGGACATTATTATACAATACACCATTAAAGGAAGTGGTCACCATTACAAATTTTGCCGCTCCCACAAGTGAAGGAAATAGAAAAGGGAAACAACAATATTTAAACTCCCACACACCGTTTGAGCATGACTGATTAATTAACAGACTCATCAGATGAATACCGCGATATGAAACACTTTTGAATCTGAAAACAAGCTCAATGTTGTAACAATTTAAAGTAACAAAATTCAGTGTTCAAACTCAAGAGGCTCCAGCTGAAGAAGATCTTCACAAAGCCTTACAAAAACAAGTAACCTTTCACAACTTGGTAGGTGCCTTTCAATAAATACAAGATATAAGACAACCAGATATTCAAAATCCATCAGACACATGTAACATGAATTCATCATCCTTTTGCATGATTCTTAGTACAAGATGGTTCAAAATCAAACAGTAATCTTTCAAAACTGATGAAAAATGGCAACAGAAAGTTGTCTTCTAACTTTTAGATAATTACCAGAATGCTAATGGAACAGAAAAATATCTGCAAGATCAGCATTTCAAAGTATAACAGAAGGTTATGATTTAAGATCAAATATGGCTAGCAAACAAATTTATCAGGCTTTTTGAGGTAGAAGCAAACAGTCTTCCATGAACAGGAGATTGGCTGATTAAGGGTATTCAGGTTCTGAGTAAGAAAACTGAAGTAAAAGAAGCCAAAACCTAATTAGCGACCTCAAAGCTTTAACATAGTCCAAATGACCAGCTGATTATTTAGTAGTAGAAATGGTACATTACATGAATAAATTTCATCTCTAAGCAAGAAAAATAGAAAATTTCCTAACCACGTGTGAAGTTCGCAAAAAATGTTTAGCTTCTGGATCAAGATCCAGTTGTCAGAATCATCTTTTATACACTTAGATTCATGAACACAACCTATGAAGATTCAAAAACAATGACCTACCTTCTTGCAATCCAAAAACAATGTGAGAGCTGAAATTCCTTGTTCATCCAAAGATTCTCTAATTAACTCCAGTTGTTCTGAAAGACTACAGCAGCAAAAAAGGCATAAATCGATGCATATTCATTCAAAAATTTAATATCAGTCCACAAGATGTTCCACTCATGAGACATTTCGGATATTGGATTAACTTCTTCCCATCAAAGGTTTAAATGATATCTTCACTGTATGCCTAAATATCTTATATGATATAAGTGAGTAACCTAAGCTTCTAACATTTGGGATGATTTATTGACAACTGGCATTATTAGCAAACTACAACTTTGAATTCACGAAAATGTTTAGCAAAAGGTCAATCTCATTTTGATTCAAACTCATTTAAGACTGGCCTCTAGCTGTTGTGATTCTTCCTAAAGTTATACGGAAACAGGATTGGCCTGTGATAAATGTTGCTTTGAAGAGAAATCTTTTTCATGATAGGACCAGAGCTGATTTCAATAATACCCACTTGACTATCATTCTCACTAGTTCAAGGTAAACTGAATGTTAACATAACTTAAACCCAAAGTTACTAATTCTTCTTTCAGTAATGTTGGTCCTCTAATGTGTTTTAGAAAAAGAAAAAAAAAAAAAAAAAAACTAAGTAAATTGTAAATATAGAACTAAGATCAAATCAAGAATTAAAGGATTTTAAAGAAATTAAAAAAATCAGAATTATTATATACTGAAACATACTGAATATTAAAATTGCCAAGTGGAAAGGCAGAAAGAGAGAATCCATGAAACAGTCATTTCTGGAAATTTAACAATTTATTTTGGCTCAAATTCCAAAGGTATTTCATTTAAAATTTGAAGTAAGACTCATTAGATTGCAGATAAACTTATGTCATCAGTTGTATCCCCTGATACTAACTTAGGACGAAATCATGCAAAAAGAATAAACAAGATGATGACAGGAAAGGATGAGAAAGAAGGTCAGTCACCAAAACATTTAAATAAAATATGGAATAAACCAAAAAATGTCAACCTTCCAGCATTGAAGAAATCTTTCAGTTCATGATGAAAAATCTTGAATTGCTCCACAAATGCATCACTATACTCTCCAGGGTTCTTGGTAATTCTTGCAAGCATGACTTCTGTAGCAACTAAATCTTCTGGGCCAGCATTACGATGAAGTTTGTTCTGTATCGTATGCTTGATTTCTTGCTGCAGCATGATTCAGAAATCTATTATTGCAACTCTCCTGATTGCAGCAAACCTAATGACAATAAAATACACAACGAACAAACTGCTCTATGAATTACTACCTTGAGATCATGAGGGATATCATTCCGATGGGCAATGTCTCTAATTCGAGTAAGAGGAACAGATGCAGTAAATTCTGCCTTAAAAGATGGTAAACATGGATGGATCTTGCGAATAACAAGCACCTCCTAAGATCATATGAAACATTGATCATAAGGATGATAACAACAAGATATGTAATGACTAGAGAACACGTTATCAACACATAACATTATAACAAAAAATGAAATTTTGCTTCATTCTTTTTTCCTTTGTCCAATTAGTACAAAAAAGCATGAACACATGATTAAAATTGAGGATGAACGATGACACTTACAAGAGAGATATTGTTTTTAACAACTTAAGTCCACTTTTCTTAGCTCTAACATGTGGGATAGATCCCACATAGTTTAATTTGCTCCTTTTTATTCTTCATTTTCTAATTATGCAGTAATACCTCCTATGATCCACAAATCAGCGTTCAAAAGACCTTTTCCCCTCTTTTCTGGCTATGAAACAAGAATTATAGCTCAAAAGAAAGGACAGGTTATCCAATAAAAGTAGAAGCTGTCCTAAAAACTCTACAAAAATATAAGAATCCGCACTGAACATATAAAAAAGTATATGCCCATGCAAAATAAATTCCTTTTTAGGCTATCAAAGCTTCCTAGAAAAAGAATGTTTATTTGAAAAGTGAATCTATAGATGCTAACCCCTTGCCTAACATAATTAATGGAGTATTCATACACCAAATTTGATGATAAGAATAAAACAAGACATTTTAAAGCTAGCTAATGTATTATAAATACTATTCTTGTCTAAAAGTGAAGATTGGTTCAATTTCTGGTATATTTAACTACTTTGACATCATGTTAAAATGAGTAATCCTAGATAAAAATGCTCTTCCTACAAACTAATTTATAAGCAATAATGTACCATTAATGTATTATTGCCATAATCATCTGTTCTCAATTTATTTAATTTATTATTAGTTTTTGTTCCTCCAATCATAGGATGAAACATCATATTGCATTATTTAGTTCGTATGTCTGGCATTATTCATCCAAATTAATGAATTCAAATCCCCTGGGACAACCAAAATGAACCATGTTTGATCTTCATAAGTAAGAAAAGCAGAAAAAGTAAACCAAGTTTTAACGACCAAACTGAACTTTCACACTAAACAAAAAACAATAGAAATCTAACATAACTTTTCAGAAGGGGTCAAAGAAAATTAAATTATAATGATGTTTCACATTTGTATCAAAGAAAACAATAGACCACCTGAGGTGAAGTATCTTTCCTACAGTAAATTTGTTCCAATTCACGGAATATAAGCCTTGAAATCTCAGCATGCCTATTTGGCCGATGATGACCTCCATCTTCGAAGCAGGGGATTTGCCCAGTGTTTATCCACTGCATAAAAAGAATATCTAAGAAAAGGATAGATGAATGAATTCCTGGGAAAAACATGGTAAGTATCAGACAGTACCTTCAGATATATAGCAGAGTATGTGAGAGCCTCCAACCGTTCCCCACTTTGCAGATTATCATCCAATAACCCACGCACAACTTCAAGCTTTCAACAAAGCAAAGACAGGACAAAGTTAATTTGTGTTTATTCTTATATTTCTACACTCCTGTTTTGGTTGCCGCACCATGCAAATGGGAAAAAAGAATCTACATCAGTAAACATCTGAAAACAATTTACCTCATGCTAACAAAAAATATAGTTCATCATAAACTCTGAAATTCACAATTCAAGAAGAATGCTTCAAAGATACAAAATCAGAGAAGACAAGGCAACCAGTATGAATCAAATATCCAACACACATATGCCAACAAAAGGAAAAATAAACAAGAAAACAACTATGCACACATGGCAATGCCCTCAATATTTTCTTCCTCACAGAATGATCAAAACCTCAGAAAGGTGCATGTACTTAGGATACACTGGTTACCAACATTGTGCCCCATTAGAAGCAGCAGAGCAACCAGTCAAAAAGTATGTAGAGCCAAGTCCTGAAAAGGCCTCATCAGCGACAACAATCTCCAGTGAGTATATAAGATCTTTGGCAAAATGTACATAAGCATTCTATTATTCTGAAGGAAGGAGCCAATAACCATTCAGTTAAAATGACTATAAAGATCAATAGAAACAAATGAACTTTATCAGCAAGATAACATAAAATATTAAACTGCAATATAAATCTTCAGAAACATTGTCACCTAGCAATAATAACACAGAAAGATAGTACCAAGAAATGTGAGGAATAAGAAAATAACATTAAAATCACTGCCTCACTTCCAAGATGCATCTATCCATTGTAGGATGAACTTGTAATTATCTTCAATTTCACCCTTTTAACTCTTAAATCATTATGGGTATGGTCAAACACATTTAAATTTTGGAAGTACAGCCATGCAAATACAAAGGTCATGTCTTTCCATCTGCCTACTCTTTGCAAATACAAAGGTTACATACACACTCAAAAGAGAAAAAAATTCAAAATTAAATTTAAATAAAATAATAATAAACTAGTGCAGATCACAGATACAAGAAGCTCCTGTTGATGTGCCCACCTTGGACATTTTCAATACTTGATGAAACTTGCAGACAGAACAAGATAAAGAAGCATACCTTTCTCCACCAGTTTCTTCCTTTCCGATCACCTTCAACTAACTTTAGAGCTAAACCTTCAAGATCTGAAGTGTCCCATTTTCTATCCAATTCTTGGTGCCAGTGCTCATTTGAACGCATAAATGAGACAGCCTTCCCCTGCCATTGCCCTACAAAAGGACAGGTCTCCACCTCCAGAAGATCTTCTGCAGCAGAATCAGTTATTGTAGACCCATTCTCGCCAACTTCATCAGTATCTTCCTTGTTCTCCTGCACACTCAAAGGCAGCAGATCCACAGCCTCCCCTGTCTCATTCCAGTGACAGATTATGCCAAAACTCCCTCCTATTGGCAGTTTCACGATCCTGTTATCACCACTTTCCCATACCATACTCTTATCCTTCCTAAAAATGACAAACTTATACTCTACACTCTCTTCCCCCCTCAGTTTCAAATCACAGACCCATCCACTCTCACTCCAATTCATATTCACTGCCTTCTTCCATAACCCCAACTCTTTAACCGATCCCAAAATCGCAACGCTCTCCCCAAATTCAACTTGATGATCTAACCTGACACTTAATCTCACATCGCCACCTCCTGACTTAGATTTCATTTTCATCTTCTTCTTCTCTTCCTCTCTGAGATACAACAACCAAACTCATCATCTCATATTACCAATTCTTAACGCTACAGTTACTTGTTGCCAATTTGCATAAGTTTTTATTATATATCAAGAAAGTAGATATTGTTCATTTCATTGAAATAAAATTCAGGACCATAAATAAAATTAAAATTTAACACTGATGCTTCTCTCAGTTAACATAATTTCATAAAAAGAAAAACAACAAATACATAAAAACCGAAATAAAAAAAAGGAAAAGCCATCACTTTAAAAACCTTGTTTCAGTAGAAGAAACGCCACAAACAACACCAGAAAAGAGTTTGCGTGTCTGGTGAAGATGAACAGGAGAAGAAATCCTTGGGTTGGAGAATGATAAATTAGTGTATACGAATTTGAATGGCTTAGGATTATAGAGGAAGGTTGATGGGCGGTTTAATGTATGTAGATTAGGAGAATCCATTTGGATTGGGAGCGGAATTGAGTTGAGCGAGATTTGATTGAATAGAGCTGGTTCTGGTTTCGCTTTTGTTTGTTGAAGAATAGAGTCACATTATCATCCTAAGGTTTGATGAAATTACATTTAGATCCAGTAAAATCGTAAAATGCTACTTTTGTCCCCAAACAAAAACCAAGATTTTTATACCCTACTAAATGATGTGAGAATATTTTTAGGGTATATTTCCTTGAAGATGAAATAGAAGTATGTTTAGGGTTTGTTTAACTTTTATCTTATTATTTTTTATTTTTAATTTAGCGTGAAGTTTTCATTTTTAAGTTATTTGTATAAGAAAACAAGATTGCTAACGCTACTCAAGACTTGAAGGGTTTAAATTGTTTTTTCTAATTTTACTGGACTTAATCGAGAGTCGTAAAATCACAAGGATGAAAAGTTGCAGCAGGATTGAAAGCTACACGTGTAGCATACACAATCAATCAAATTAATCTAGCAGGGATCTTTTCTTTGTTTTGAAAACTAGGGAAATGTAGATCCCTTGCTTTTCGTCAGAGTCTGAGTGCACCATGTCGATTTTTGAAGCACGAAGCAAGAGCTTCCCTTCATTTATGATCCCACGTGACTCATCACCCTGAAATCTTACAGCCAAGTGTTTCTTGGATTTTCTGCTTTGATTGAATTCTTAATGGTTAGTCCCAAGGAAATTTAAGCATGTTCATTCTTTCTTTTGTTCTCGTTTTCATCGTGTCTTTCTCCTATTCCTTTCCTGTTTATTATCGTTCAGACTAATTTATCTGATTCTATAATTGATGGATCTTAAATAAAAAAAAATATAAATAATTTATATGTCAAATACAAATTAAATAAAATAAAGTTTTACTTTATATAAAAAATTAAAAAAATACATAAATAATTACAAACACGTAAAACATAAAAAAAAATGGTTTTTTTATTTTCATTTTTTATTACGTCATAATATTTTATATTTATTATAAAAAATAAAAAGAATTAAACTTGGAAGGTTATATAAAATAATCACATCTCCCAATTTTAAGCCCACTGAATAAACTTTAAATTTTACAAAAATCCTTATCCCAATTGAATGTTTAGTCATTCTCTCTCTTTTTCATTTTTTTTTTTTTCAACTCACTGTGCACATCTTTAATAAACTTTTCGACTAAAATCTGATTATGCATTGTAAATCAGTCTTCAACATTCAACATTACTTTATATACTTCAAGGTTGTGTTATTTGCTTTTCATTTTTGTTCACAAACTATTTATTATCCATCTCATTTTTATTCGGTATGCATTCATGTGTTTTAAGTGTTTTTTGCTTTAAAATATTAAAAAGAAAGTTAGTTATAATTGTTTTTTTGGTATCTTGTACAAATTTTATGATTAAGTATTCATTTGAATGCAAGTTTAAGGTTTTACTTTTTTGAGAAAACATTATGGTTTAAGATTTATCTGTTGAATTTGTTGGATTTTATTAGTGTTTTGGTAATTAATGTTGTAAATGTTGTTAAGATTGAATAGAATAGAAATTTGTTTTGATATATAAGTTTTTAGGAAAAAAATGTGTAGTGACCCCCACCCCAAGCCCATTGTGCACAGCTGTAAAATACATATATATATATAAAATAATAATAATAAAAATACGTTTGTGACAGAGATCCCTACAAGGAAAAGAACACCTAACTGTTACTCAAAATACTTTAAAAATTCTGAATACAAAAGCGTAAAATACAAATACTATTATAAAACAAGTCATAACAGCTTTTCTGAAAATCCCAGACTACTCATGTACAAAATCATATTATCCATACAGTGCATACTACAATATAATATACACACATAGATGTGAAATTGGCTGACCATATGGACGTGTGGTGCAAATACACGGGCGTGCATGACTAAGCACACGGGCGTGTATCACATTGTACAGGCGTGCAACTGACTCACAATACTCCCGTGTCTTGCCTACACGGGCGTGTAGATTTGAGATTAGACACACAGACGTGTGCACTCGGGTACACGGGCATGTGTTTAGATTTTCATACTCACACGAGCAACATGTAAGGTCGTGTCTCATACAGATTTGTGACCACACAGGCGTGTCCCCTCGGGTACATGGGCGTGTGCTCAACCCAGAATCTACAGATGCGTCTAAAAACCCAGAAAATCTCACTCAAACACATCCAAATCGCATTCATTTTTCAATCAAACGTAAACACAACATATTTTCATGCTCATAAACATACTCATCTCATTCAATCATCAAAAAGCATGTCAAATCTCATGCATTTCTCATCAAAAGCCACGAAAGGCTTTTAAAAAGCTCTTCTACCCTTGAATCCTCTCGAAACCCTTTCCTAACTGGAAATCTCTCTTTTACCCTTTATCTCAGAGCCTAAAATGACAGTTCTACCCTTGGGCTATTATAGAACGTGACCCAACAATTATAACATCTCAATATTAGAATGATTTTTTTAAGCCTTAAATCAAGGTTAAAAGAGAGATTATCAAGGTTAAAAGAGAGATTTTTCAGTCAGAGATTAGTCTCAGTGAATTAAAAGGGTTGAACATTTTTTTTGGAGGCGTTATATGTAGCTTGTGGAAGAAGCCCGTGTGTCTCTGGATACACGCCCATGCATCTCTTTCCCATCATGCACCTATTGCATCTTGTTGCACGCCTGTGCATGTCTATTGATAAATAAAGTCAAATTTTCCTCTGCCCGTTTTAGCCAGTTTTCATCTATTTTCTCTTTCTTTCTCTCTAGCTAACCTTAACCAAATTGAGAGAGAGATTGGTTGGCTTTTAGTAGCCAATCTAACCAAGATTCAGTCAGAGATAGAGAGATTGCAGCCATTAGCAGCTCCAGGTAAGGGTTTCCTTACCTTTTTCCCTGTTTCCATGGTTTTTATTTGCTTAGATGACTTTATTCAACCATAGAAGCATGTTTTCAGTTTAATAGCATGATTATAAGATGATGATGATGAAATAGAATAGAGATTTGGAGATAGAAGCAAGCTTGGTTCTCTTGATGCATATATGTTGTGTTTAAGGTTTTAGAAACATGTTAAGTTTTATTTGGCTATTATTAAAGGGGAAAATTAGTATATAATGATGTATTTAGCATGAATATATATTAGAATAAGTTTGATTGAAGATTGATAGATATTTGGGTTGAGATTGGACGTAATTCTGCATGTTTTAGTCATGGTTGACAAAACTAAGCATGATACACACTTGTGCGCTTGATGGATGCATGTTTGTGCAGTCTTGTTTTTTAAGGATCTCGGTTGTGTACATGAGGCATGCACGACTGGATTTTTAATAAGGTCACAACCGTGTGTCTACGGGTCACAGTTGTGTATTAGTAGAAGAGAAGAATAATCAAAATTTGTAGAAGCTAGCATAGTTAGGTTGCACAACCGGCACACGACCTGTGCACTTTTATGCATGTCCGTAAGTCTAAGCCTACATGCTCGTGTACTTAGTAAAATTAGAGATTTACTTCCCATTCAGCAGAATATCTTTAAGAAAGGAACGTATTGTGTATTCTAAGTAATGTAGGCAAAGAAATAGCAGACTAAGACTATGAAAAAGCAAAAGAAAGAAAGAGACACAGAAAATAGTAGAAAACCCTTTAGATCAAAGAGCAGAGAATAGCAAGATAAAATATCTTTACAAAATCAATATACCCAAGCTTGTATAAGTAAGAAAAACTTAGTAGTAATATAGAAACAACCTAAATAACTAGCAGAACACGATCACAAAACATATGGAAATAGAAAAACAGTTTTAGAAACAATAAAGAAACATATAGAACAAAAATTAGCAGATATTCAATAGAACACAAAACAACCTATATAGAACTTATTAATAAGTTTAATAAGTTATAGAAACAATAACTTCAGTAAGAAATACACAAAACAGAATTATAACAGATGTACATCTAAACAAAATGTAATTAGAAGTAAAGAAATGAAAAGTTAACATGCATTATAAGCATTACATGACATGGTAAATGTTTTCAAAAAAAGGGATCAAGTGATCCACATATATGTTTTTAACATAGAAAGTTGATGATCTGAACATCATTTTAGGGATGAATACGAGGGGGCATCTGTGAGTTGCACGTCTGCTAGAGATGAAGCTAGTGCTACATTTATATACACTAGTGTGTAATCTGTATGCTTGCTAGAGATGAAGCTAACATAAGATATATTGGTATGTAGTTGTACGCCTGCTAAAGAGGGAGTCAACATTAGTGCATATGGATATATATGTTGGTATGTATCAGCTATCTGATTTCAGTCTACTGATCTAGTGTTAGAAAGTTGATGACACACATGACTAGGTATCAAATTCTTGTATTCATCAGTCTGTGTAGCACAAAAGGTATCTTATAATACAAAAAGATTTTCAAATACAATTTTATTCAACTTTTTAGTATTTTAAGATCTTCAGATCCCAACAGTATTTTTAAAAAACTAATTTTTAAAAAGATGTTTTTAGTATACAGGCCCAAAGAGCCAACTATGATTTTCAACATCATTAGATATGATTTCAACATATTTCATATCATGTTATACATTGCATAAGAGTAAGTAGAACAGAGAAAATAATATATATATATATATATATATATATATGTATATCAGTAAGATGATCAAGAAACTATCAGACAAACTAATAAATAGTAAATATAGTTAGAACATGTAAAACCAGAAATATAAGTATGTACAGAATACCATATGCATGATAGAATAAGTCATAACAAAACAGAAAATGAGAAACAAAATAGTTATGAATCAAAACGTAGACAACAAGATAAGAGAGAAGTAACTTATGAATGATAAATAGAAAATAACATAAACTAGCTACATGATATATGTTATAACTAGAAACCTAAAGGAATTCAATTAAGCTCTTCAAAGAACTCGAAAGTACTATAGACCTCAGAAAATAGATAAGAAAGTAGGATAATAAATATAAAAAAAAAGGACTAAGTGAGCTACTTTTAGTTAGAACCCTTTCCATGCTAAGTCGTATATGTATACTCATATACGTACTTATGACAAGGTGTGAAATAGAATAAAAGTAGTAAGTTAAGCTAGAATATAAAGGGACACTTGCTTAACCAGTTAAGGATCGAGTTAAGTCAATTAGTTTAGCAGTGAAACTAGTCATAGGTTAAGTAGAGTCTATTTGACTAGGCACATAAGAAAGTTAAGAAATTAGAATAAAGAAAAGCCTATAACTATAGTAGAAGAAGCTATTAAGCTATCAAGAACTTAGTTAAGTTCATCAGGTTAGCAACTAGCCAGTTTTATTAGATCAACTTAGTGTATACCCGAGGATAGAGATAAAAGATGTTTATTAAATGACTTATCACTCATTTCCTTTAGTTTTTTTTTCTTGCATATTAAGTTGGGAAGCTGAGTTTGGAGCACGAGATGATTAGAGAGTGGGACAGGGCTCGAATGGGTTCTTACCCAAGTTTTCAGTTTCATATATGTATATATATATGTATTCAGTTTTAGTAGATAGCATGTTAGCTCGCATACTTATATTACTTATGCATATGAGATGTACAATATCATTTATGTTTTCAGATACTAGTTAATAGTAATAACGTATGAGTTTTATTCAAGATACTGTACAATAGGTTTCAGTTTACCGTCACATTTCATTTGAAATGTCCGTACAACATATATATTTTGCAAACAGTTATGTAGAATCTCTATTGTATGTACTAATAAAGCTTATTTTTTTCTCAACAATATAATAAATTATTATTATTTTGATAATAAACATATATAATATAATAATAGTAATACATATGGTAGTAGGGTCTTACATTATTGGTATCAAAGCAAGTTTTGAGCCATCAGAGTGAGTTTTGAATCAATATTTCAAAAAATATTTTTCAGCATGCATTGTTTTCAAAATTACATGAGTAGAAAGCCAATGTATCCCAATAGTCAGAACTTAAGTCTCTATCAGTGTAAGTATCTCAGTAGCAAATTTTGTTTAGATTTCAAATTTTATTTCTCTGTTATGTGGTCTTAGAGATAAGACCTTAGCTTTCTAGAGTCATAGTAAACAAGATAGTAGCCCAATCAAATTAGTGAGTGATATGGAGAGGATTTTAGGATTTGAGGTCCAAGACAAAGAGTATCAAAGATTCAAAGAGACTTTACTTTATGTATAGTTTGCCAGTAGCCTACTACTTTCTAGATTTAGTGAGTTTAGAGATCTAGTAACAGTAGAAGCCTGGACAAAAGTTATATCAGTATGAGAGATAGAGAGAAGATTACAGCTACTTGTGAGAAGAGATTTGTAGGATACTATTAAAGGTAGTTATCTAGAGCCAACTTAGTATAGTGTTTACAGGCCAAAGATGAGTTAGTATCAAAGATAAGGTTTAGAGATAGATTCAGTAGGTGTCAGAGATTCAAAGAGAGAGACTCATCCCAGCTTTAGTTTGTTAGTAGCCTACCAACCCCTTAAATTTTTATGGGCCTAAGAGAGTTTAGTAGTGACTGAGGACTGGATAGAGATAATAGAGAGTACCATGAGTCTTTTTAGTATGACAGACAGAGAAAGAAGAATATATACAGTTCACCTACGTAGAGAAAATATGAGGGTTTGGTAGAACCCGGATAAAGATAGTTTGACCTGAATAGATTTGACAAATCAATTGAAAGAGGTAAAATTTGGGGACAAAAAAGAAGAATCAAATTAGGAAAAGAAAAAGAAAAAGAAAAAGAAGTCATTCATAAAAGCTAAGAGACAGAGAAATAAAGCTTAGTTGCAAAAAAAAGTGATGTTAAAAGCCTCTTTTCTTCAGAGATAGTGTCTAGAGGACCAACATAATTTTAAGATTCAAAGAGAATTTTAGAAGATCAATATGTTTTTGGGGTCAATAAAAAGAAAGATGAAGATAAAGGCAAGAAGCTAATTCGCAAAGAAAGAAAAGAAGATAAGAAGAAGAAAAAATAGTAAGTCAGAAAAAAAGGTGAAGACTTAGAGAGAGATTTGTGTTTAGTATATGCTAGATATAGTAAGAGACATATATAAGTGTGTGTTTGGTTAGTCAAGATGTTTATTTCAGTTGTAGCCAACTAAGACACAAGATTTCAGAGTACCCAACAAAAAAGCTAAAGGAGATCCCAATAGAGTTAAGTCTAGTAGAGAGATAGAACATATTCCATCCAAAAAGATGTAGATACAACTAGGGAATAATAAAGCAGAACCAGAGCTTAGATAGTGAGACAAGAATATATAAGAATGATCTCATATACAGATTTGGGGTAGTATCTCCTTCATGATACTTCTTGATGATTGATTGTGATGTCATTAAGGTTTTTCATTCAGAAGAGTAGCAGAGAGATTTGGGTCAGTTCCCAGCATAGCAGATAGTAGCACTAATGCATAGTTTATAGAGGATAACATAATGAGAAATTATCAAGGAGCTATCAAGCTAAAAGATAGAGAGGTTTGATCAATGTTTGAGGTCAGATTGGTCATCTTAAGACAATAGTGAGAGAGACAAAGATGTTTTAATATAACCATAGGAAATGATTTATTGGGTAAGTGTGAAGTAGAGACAAACAATTAGAGAAAGAGGAAAAGGTTAGACTCTAGCTAGGTAATGATTGCTTCAGGATTTAAGAAATAAAGTTCAAGAATTAGAGTGCACAGCAGAAGCCAGAAAGATGCTGAGTAAAGCTTTTCTAAGAGACCAGCAGCGAAAGAGAGAGAAAAAAGTTTATAGATGTATTTCTCAAGGTCTTATCTAGATTTATCTTCAATAAGATAAAAATTCAAGATAGTTTTTAGAAAAGTTAATGAGATCACCTCTAGAGAGTAAGAAATTCTATGAAAATAGTAGTAAGCTTTAAGATGATCAAAAAAAAAAAAAAAAATTTAACAGATTCAGTGAACCAAACAAAAGAAAAGATAAAATAGGTCCAAGATCGTTATAAGAGCTAATTAAATAAGACGCCTAAAAATGTGAAAATTTTTAGATAAAAAGATACCTTTGGATAAGGTGTGGTGGGTAACAGTTGCTGAGATTCCTAAAGTTTTCTTGAGGGAGTAGTGTTAAGCCTTGTAAGAGTAAAGAATTCTAGAGATGGTAGTAAGTGAGTTAAAAAAAGAGTTTTCCCCTAAAGTTGTATAGTTTAGAAAGGAAATTCCAATAATGAAATTTTTATTAGAAGGGGATAATGTAACATCCCAAAGCTAAAATGATCTTTCTAAGTCTTGAATCAGGGTTAAAAGAGAGATTTTTCAGTTAGAGATCAATCTCAGTAAGTTAAGAGGGTATAACAATTTTTTTAGAGGCTTTATATGTAGCTTGTGGAAGGAATAACTGTATATCTTTGAACATATGCCCATGCATCCTTTTCCCATCATGCACCCTTGTGTATTTTGTTAAATGCCCGTGCATGTCTACTAATATATAAAGTTAGATTTTTCTCCACTCGTTTCAGCTAGTTTTCTTATCCATTTTCTCTTCCTTTCTTTCCAACTAACCCTAACCAAATTGAGAGAGAGATTGGTCAGCTTTTAGCAACCAATCTATCCAAGATTCAGCCAGAGATAGAGAGATTGAAGCCATTAGTAGGTAGGTAAGTGTTTCCCTACCTCTTTTCCTGTTTCTATGGTTTTTATTCCTTAGATAAGTTTATTCAGCCACAGAAGCATGTTTTCAGTCTAATAACATGATTATAAAATGATGATGATAAAATAGATAAAAGATTTGGAGATAGAAGTATGTTTGGTTCCCTTGATGAATATGTGTTGTGTTTAAGGGTTTGGAAACATGATAGGTTTTATTTGGCTGTTATTGATAGGGAAAATTAGTGTATAATGGTCAGTTTATCATGAATAAATGTTAGAATAAGTTTGATTGAAGATTGATAGAGATTTGGATTGAGATTGATAGAGATTTGGATTGAGATTAGACATGATTTTATGTATTTCAACCATGGTTGATGAAACAAAGTAGGACAAATGCCCATGCACCCGATGGATGCATGCCCATGTAGTCTTGTTTTAACAGGATCATGGTCGTATACAAAAGACATACATGACCAGATTTTTAGTAGGGTCACGATCGTGTACCTGGGGGTTATAGTTGTGCGTTAGTAGAAGAGAAGAATAATCAAAATTTCCAAAAGCTAGCAAGGTTGAGTTGAACGATTAGCATACAGCCTGTGCACCTTCATGCATGCCCTTACGCTTAGTGAAAATTAGATATTTACTTCCCATTCAACAGAATATCATTAAGAAATGAATACATTATGTATTCTAACTAATGTAAGCAAAGAAATAGTATACTAAGACTATGAATAAGCAGAAAGAAAAAAAAGATATAGAAAATTATAGTAGAAAACCTCTTAGATAAAAAAGTGGAGAATAGCAAGATAAAATATCTTTATAAAATCAGTAGACCCAAGCTTATATAAATAAGAAAAACTTAGAAGTAACCTAGAAACAGTCTAAATAACCAGTAGAATACAATCAAAAATAGATGGAAACAGGAAACAGTCATAAAAATAGTAAAAAAACATATAAAGCAGAAATTAGCAGATATTCAATAGAGCATAGAACAACTTATATAGAACTTATTAACAAGTTTAATAAGTTATAAAAATAGTAACTTTAGTAAGAACTACACAAAACAGAACTATAACAGATGTACATCTAAACAAAATGTAATCAAAAGGAAAGAAATGAAAGTTAACATGCATTATATGCATTACATGACATAACATAACATGCCAACTCAATGTTTTTAGAAAACAGGATAAGTGATCCACATGTATATGTTTTTAAAATAAAAAGTCGATGATTCGCACATCATTTTAGGGGTGAATACGAGGGGCATTTGTAAGTGACATGCTCGCTAGAGAGGGAGCCAGTGTTACATTTATATATGTTGGTGTGTAATCTGTATGCCCGCTAGAAAGGGAACTAGTGTCAAATACGTTGGTGTGCAGTTATATACCTGCTAGAGAGAAAGCCAACGTTGTGCATATTGATATATGTGTTGGTGTGCATTAGTTATCTGATTTTAGCCTATTGATCCAGTGTTAATAAGTTGATGACACACATAATTGGGTGTTAAATCCTTGTATTCATTAGTCTACGCAGCATAATAGGTATCTTATGATACATAGAGATTTTCAGATATAGTTTTATTCAGTTTTTTAGTATTTTAAAATCTTCAAATCCCAGCAGTATTTTCAAAACGCCAGTTTTTAGAAAGATGTTTTAAGTTTATAGGCCCAAAGGCCCAACTATGATTTTCAACATCATTAGACATGATTTCAGTATATTTCATATCATGCTATACATAGTATAAGAACAAGTAGAATAAGAAAACTAAAATATATATTTACATATAAAAAATATCAGTAAGATGATCGAGAAACTATTAGACAGACTAATAATTAGTAAATACAGTTAGAAAATGTAAAACTAGAAATATGAGTATGTATAGAATATCATTTGTATGATAGAATAAGCCATAACAAAATAGTAAATGAGAAACATAACAATTATGGATCAGAATGCAGACAACAAGATAAGAGAAAAGTAACTCATGAATGATAAATAGAAAATAACAAAAACTAACAACACGATATATGTTGTAAGTAAAAACCTAAAAGAATTTAGTTTAGCTCTTCAGAGAACTCGAGAGTATTATAGACCTTAGAAAGTAGATAAGAAAGTGAGATAATAAATATCAGAAAAAGAAGAGGACTAAATGAGCTAGTTCTAATTAGAAACCTTTTCATGCTAAGTCGTATAAGTATACTTATGTACGTAATTATGACGAGGTGTGGAACAGAATAGAAATAGTAAGTTGAGCTAGAACAAAAGAGGAAACTTTCTTAACTAGTAAAGGACAGAGTTAAGTTAGTTAGTTTAGCAGTGAAACTAGTCATAGGCTAAGCAGAGTCTATTCTACTAGGCACGTAAAAAAAATTAAAAAGTCAAAATAAAGAAAAACTTAGAGCTAGAATAGAATGAGCTATTAAGCTATCAAAAACTTAGTTAAGTTGATCAGCTTAGTAGCTAGCTAGTTTTATTAGATCAACTTAGTGCCTGCCGAGGGTAAAGATATGATATGCTTACTAAGTGACTTGTCACTCATCCCTTTTAGTTTTATTTTCTTACAGATTGACTTAAGGACTTGAGTTTGGAGTACGAGATGACTAGAGAATAGGATATGGCTCGAATGGATTCTTACCTGAGTTTTTAGTTTCATATATGTGTATATATATATATGTATTCTGTTTTTAACAGATAACATGTTAACTTGCATACTTATATTGCTCTTGTATATGAAATGTATAGTATCATTTATGTTTTTAGATGCTAGTTAATAGTAATAAAGTATGAGTTTTATTCAAGATATTATACAGTGGGTTTCAGTTTACGAACACATTTTATT
Organism: Anacardium occidentale; assembly: GCA_026122585.1. NCBI lineage: Eukaryota > Viridiplantae > Streptophyta > Magnoliopsida > Sapindales > Anacardiaceae > Anacardium > Anacardium occidentale. The sequence continues at coordinate 122,938 of JAJEJH010000688.1, read as the reverse complement.
TGAAACTTTCACACAACATATATTTTTAGTAAGCAGTTGTGTAGAATCCCTACTATATGTATTAGTAAAGGCTTTTTTTTTTTCTCAACAATATAATAAATTATTATTATTTTGATAATAAACATATGTAATATAATAGCAGTAGTACATACAGTAGCAGGGCCTTACAATAATAAACTTTAACAATTTGTATATTTTTTTCCCATTTTGCATAAAGATAACGTGAACTCACTTAATCTTTATGTCAACCTATTTGTTTAAGTTAGTAGTGTATTTTCATTACTCTAGACTTTAGTTGGTGGATTGTTTACACCAATTGAAGTATAAGCTCGAGAAAATAAGATTTCTTGAACATTTTTATTATCTTGGATACATGTTAGATTTTTTTTATTTGTTATTATCACTAATGATTTTTTTGAATATTTTGTTTGTAATATGCAATATTGGGTGGAAATAAAAAAACCAAATATGAGGCTTTGAAACATTAACCCTTTCAATTGATTAAAAGTCCCGATTTATTTTCACATTAGAGTCCAGTGTCATATGCAAACCAAACATAAGTTTGTAAGAGACTTAATTTGTTGATCTAGAGATTTAATTGAAATGTGGCCTAAAATTATGAAAAAAATATGCCACAAAATCTTCTAGAATATTTTCAAATATTTCCATCCAAAGAGGAAAGTAGAGATTTCATAAAAATCAAATAGGTTATCAAACTTTGTATTAGGATTTCTATTTTTATAAGATAAATTCTAATTGTCTATATAAACAAATGTGTAAAGATTTGGACTGTTAGATCTATTTCTAGACTTGTATAAATAGATAGCTATAATTTGTATGTTGACAACTTAAGCTAGTTAGATCGTTATCAAGGTGCAATTGTCTTCACAAGGAGACATGAGTATTATAAAGTAAAAAAAAGATTTTCTAAGATCAAGGACCAAAATTTGATCAAGAAGTTCCAATGGTTCAAAATTCTTTGAAGAAATCAAAGGTTGAAATTAGAATATATATATATATATATATATATATATATATATATATATATATATATATATATATGTATTATGGAAGGACAAAGCATGAGATGATAAGATACATCAGTAAGAAGATAACTTCTAAGTTTCTCAACTAAAGGGAGTGAAATCTTCAATTAAGTTTGGCAATTGTCTTGACGCATCAAACATGTTCTTTTTGAAGGAGAAAAGTGGTATTAAGGTGACACATTGGTTATATTGGAAAGAGAACAAGGTCTTGGAGGATAGGTTAGAGGGGAATCAAAGAAGAAGACTTAGTTATTCAACCATAGTCTGTTTGGTCAAAAGTGGGGAGTTTTCTTTTACTTTTTTCATATTTATTTCTGTAGACTATTTTCATGAAAATAATGGTTTTAATTTGTTGTTTAGTTACAAATTGATTTCTTAAATTAGACATGTGTAATGACCCAAACTATGATAGAACATGATTGTGAGATTGCATATTAATTAAATGCTTCAAATTAGGCTAAGTTTTATGTTATTAATTATAATTCTTATATGTGTTTGACTCACTTATATCATTAGATGTCTACTTTCGAGACTAAGAGGAGATGGCTAAGCTAAGCATCATATGTATAGTACATCAAAATGTAAATTTGACAAGAAATATAATTCAATTTCTTTATGCGACTTATATCAATTAGGTAATGTTAGGGTAGTTGTCTTATAACTATTCGAGTTGTTGTATATATGTAATTATATTTTGTTGATTATTAACAAAAGGTATTCTATTGATTATTCACATTCTTTAGTATGTTAGAGAAAATCCATGTCTTTAGAATTTGAGAACTAAGATGAGAGGATTAGATGATTGATCATGCTTTCCTTATCTACTTAATAGTCATCATTCTAAAAAAATTTGTAGTCTTGACATTTGTCTAACTTAGGGCATGAATACTTATGATGAAATTATCATAGTGTTAAATATTCATACCAAAAGATGACAATAATTTGCATGTGTCAAAGTTCTTACTTATGGCTTGTTACAACACATGAGTGCATGACTAGTAGACATGTTCATTGAACAAACTTAATAAAGATGATTTCGTATAGAAGGTTACTTTTATGTCTATAAAGATGTCATTTTTAACTTAGTAGGTACATATGATCTTTTGACTTAAGGTCGTCAAACTGTCTTATGTAAGGATTGGTGAGTTTGACACCACCTAAAGTACCATCATAACTAGGGTTACCATAAAAGTGATAATTGATTGTATCAATATCTATACAAAGGTAATTATAGATTAATAAAAGATTCATCACTCTCAAGTATAAAAGTTAATCTTTGACGAGTTCACTGATAAACGTTTATGATCAATTAAATCTATAACTATAATGAGATCAAGTTATAGTCTAATCTAAATTATTCAGTGTAACATCCTCTTTCCTAAAGGACTAAACTACCCTTTAAAGAGAATATCATAATACCTTAAAATTGTATTAGACCATTAACTTGTGCATTAATAAAACAATTTAAATTATAACTTGGAAGAATAATAATACATATATGAAAAAATCTCATCAATTGAAACTCATAAGAAAAGTACATGTCCCATAAAATATGTATATAGTCTCAAATACAAACTCAAATATAAGTCATAACAAGTTCACGTCCCCTAAAGTCTTTATCCACACCGCCTGATTGTAACAACACATGCTACTACCCCAACTTATTGACCTTGGGCTCTTACAAGATAAAGGTAAAGAGAATTAGTAAAAACACTTAGTAAGTAGGAATAAATGTGTCTTATGACTTGTATCTTGTCCTTTCCACTTTACTTATTCTTATTTCTTTACTATGTCATCAAACTAGCTTATGATGACAAAGAAATTATGTTAACTTAGCCATCAATGATAAACTCCTATTATAATGTACTATCAATATGGTACAAATATGTATGTACTCATGCACCTGAAAACCATGTATTTGAAAACACTGAAAATTGTATTTAAAAACTATAAACTAAAGTTATAAGTACAACTATAACTATAATTGTGTTAATCAAATTAAGCAAGATATAGGAATTTGACATTAAGCTTGATCAACCTGATAGTTAACACACAATACAAATCATTTTGTCATATTGTATCTTTTAAGGCTAATTCATAAAGATAATGTTTATCTTAGGAGTTCCTCATAATCAAAATTTGACATCGATCCAAACCTATAGGAATTTGACACCAACCTTCTCCCACTGTGACTATGGATTTACATGGTTTTAAATTCTCATTAGTGAGTTCATCAGAGATATCTTCTTTCATGCTCGAAAGTGATGAATCTTTTATTAGCATTTCATGCATATGTACAGATCTTGAAACAACCAATTGCCACCCTTATTGTAACCATAATTATGATAGCACATTAGATAACATCAAATTGTATTGACCTTCACACAAGATAAAGTGATATTCTCAAATGAAAGGATCATATGTAACCATCAAATTAAGAACATATATTCCATAGACATATAAGACACATTTTACATGAAATTCTCTTATTAAATCTATTTAGTGAACATGTTTAGTATATAATATACACTCATGTGCTATATCAAATTATAAATAACAACTTTGACACATGTAAAACTGTTGTCATCTTTTGATGAAGTCATTTAACATGATGATAGTCTCATCATCATTATTTGTGCTTTTAAGTAAATTAATGTTGGGCTTATAGATGTATTTTAGAATGACCACCTTTTAAGTACATAAAGAGAACATAATCAACCATTTGATTCTTTCAACTCAATTTTACCATTCTAAGGACATCTGATTGTACAAACATTTCATAAATACACCTATGCATAAGAATGACAATGAATAATCAATAAAATAGTGTCTTTATTAATATTCAAACATTTCCATTGTATAAAGGTATGATTGGCTAAAAGACATCTACTTTTGTAGTTCTTACACATCTAAAACCATATTTCTTAACTATTTTGCATGATTTCTCTTTTATACAAACATCAAATCCATTTCTGAGGGTTCTAACGTATTTAAAACAACTAAATAGCCTTATACTTAACATATCTAACATAAAAAACCAAACTAGTAAAGAACATTCTGATACACGTTTAATTATATATTTCTTTAGGTTCATATCATATGAAATCAGGTCACAATGCATATATGTCCAAACTCTACTCAAGATTTATCTAGTTAACACAACCTAACATTCTTGAATCAATTCCACTCAAACTATATACAATCAACTATAAAACAAAAAAGAACATTCTTATATATGAATATATAAGATTTTACATGTGTCTAAACATCTTAAACTAGGTAAGATACAAATAGCTCATATTTTAGCTTATTTATAACTCAAATTGCAATCCAAAGAGATAAAATCGAACTTTTACTTACTTGTGAATCTTGCAAGAAAGTTTTTGGTGTCGTTTTTCTCTCATCTTTCTTCATTAGAAAACACCTTTAGTTACCCTCTACAACCAAGCCTCTCTCTTACTCAAAATTTAGATATTGGCTAAGTAAATAAACATATGGGATAAAGGCTGATTTACGTGATAACATGCAATTTATAATTTTTTTTTAAAACTATGACAAGATGCTCAAGTATCCACTTATCATACATAATTATGCATCTCTTCAGAATTTTATATATGACACATTATTCAATTATCTTATATGGCATCGCAAGAATAAATATGCATCCTTCATGTATAATTGTTCATCAGTTTAAAATTCTGTTTTTAATAGTTTGCATATCTACACCTTCTTGTTAATATAAAATAACTTAATTAATTATGAAAAGACAAAAATACCCTTAAGACATACCTATGATGTTACATTGACTCCTTTTATGCATGACATATAGGCTTTCAACCATATTGGTAATAAATATATTTGTGATGAATCTATAATCTATTAACTATTTGCATATAAACCAAAGTTAACCTTTAACAAGACATTATGCTCACCCAAGA
>JAJEJH010000688.1:0-111096 GCA_026122585.1 Anacardium occidentale | reverse complement strand
CTCTCTTTTCTACCCACCTGCATGGGCATGCAGGGCAAAGTGCATGGGAGTGCACAAGGAAAAATGAATGAAATTCATTTTCCACGCTTCACATGATTGAAACCTCCCAAAGGGAATCATGCAGAAGCCATACATGCTTTGGAGACTTACTATCTCACCCTTAAACTCTTCTAAACTCTCAGTCTATTACTAATTCTCACATCTAACCCCAAAACTCTACCCCTAAGGGCTTTTCTAATTCTGGGACGCTACATGCAATCTTTTCACATATAAATATTTCTTTATTTTTTATTTAAAACCTTTGCATTTGATTTTCTCTCTTCTTTATCAGTTGTAAGGTCGCCGACAACCGCCAAATCTCTGCAATTCAAAGCGGACGCTCCCAAAGATGACAAACCAATTAATCAGGACTTGAGGCAAACAATTGTAAGTTTACTTTTTGTAACTTTATTTATTGTTTTATGACCAATAAAATTCAATTAATAAAATATTACTCTTTATATTGAGTTTAGAAACTAATCCAAGAGAAGATAAATGAGCTTCAAAATTCTCTTCAAGAATCAAATACAAGTCTTGTTAACATGGAGGATAATGGATATGCTCAAATGATGGGATCAAAAAGACATGGTCGAGTGCATAGGTTAGGATTCGGTCCTACACCTATTAGATTTAGAGCATCATCATCATCACAATGTCATTACTCACAAGGCTTTTCAGGAGTGGACATTGACACTAGGTAAAGAGTAATAGAAATAGAAGATCAACTGGGAAAAATGCAAGAGATTCATAGTAATCATATGAATACAGTTAAATCTCAGTTTTCTTTAATTATGTCATCTTTAGGCATACCACCGATTGAAGATAATAGGCCACCTAGTGAAGAGGTAATGTATATAGGATATTTTTATATAATAAATTCCTTTAAATGACAATTAATAGATATATTTTGTCCAATTATTTGTGATAAGTACCTTATCCATAAAGTAATCATCAGTCTTCAAATGAAAATGAGTAAGTTTGTATTTAATAAAATATGAGATCATTTTAAATACTTATATTCCATTAGAAATACTTATTGACGAAATCCAGCCGATGGAAAGATTGGTTTGTATGCATTTTTAAAGCGTTGAAATTATTGTATGATAAAATATAATATTGTTAAGTTATTAATGTTGGTTGGTTATTGAGTTTATAATATGATTTACATGTCAACTTTGAATGTTTGACTTGGATGAAACGATTTACAAATTTTGATCATAGATTTTGGTTTATGAGAGCATAATGATGGATGCAATATATGTTATTGAATGGTTGGACTCAATGAAGTTTAATCAAAGTCTTTGAGTTTAGTTATTGAAATGTAATGCACTTCTATTTGATGAAATTTTGCATGATATTAGTCATATTGTGTAATCTAGTTTTGAGTTACTTTAATGGCTACATCTTGGTTTAAAAATAAGATTTGAAACTTGATTAGAATGAAATTGGGTATGTGATAAATTTTCAATGCATTGGAGTGTGCCTCATTGATTGAATATTGTGTATTTAAGTATTGTTTAAAGTTATGTAGTCAGACTAGTGCATTCAAATTAATCTAGCAAACTTGAAACTTTAATTGTAAGGACATTGTCAGATGGATTACGATAAAATATTAAATTATTTTAAATATTTGTATTTTGTTATGTTGATATTTATACACTTCTTTTAATTTGTATTTTAAAAATTTTTAATATGAGATCGAATGTTGATATTGTTTAATTATTGTATTTAATCTTATTAGGTATGAGTTGTTGATTATTTTATGTTCTATTTTTCTCACATCCCTAAATTTTTTCCAGATAAAAATAGCAGAATTTTAGCTTCATTTATCTAATAAGCTTTTTTACGATTTATTATAAGTTCAAACTTTAGACATTTTGAGTATTATGTTATTAAGTATTATGTACATTTATATTTAATATGATATTAATATTTTAATTATATTGAATATTTAATTAATATATTTTCAAATTGACTAGTGTATATTTTGAACATTTTCGAATTCAACATTATTGAATTAATATATTGTAGTTTTTTTAGTATTATTTTAATCTATTTTGAATAATATTAAATTGATTATTGTATATTTATTAAATCGTGTATAAAAAATATTTATTTAATACAAATAATTAAAAAAAATAAAAAAACACCACTAAAAAAAATTCTTTAAAGGCCATAAAAAAGCCTCTAAAAATTATTAAAAAAATATTAGTGAAAATACTAAAATACCGTTAAAAGTTATAAAAAAAATACTCTTATAAGTCTTCTAAAATATGTCGATAAAAATCACAAAAATGCTAATAAAAATCATAAAAATATCGACGAATTATGTGCGAATAATATTAAGAAAAAATATAAACTATCAGTAAAAATGACAAAAACATTGCTAAAAGTTATAAAATTATAAATAAATTACACATGAACTATGGTGGGAATATCTTTTTTGATGGAAAAAAGGTTTTTGCCAACATTTAAAAAGGCCAATTAATACCCTAAAAATCGTTAGTATCTGTCTATCTTTTAATGTCTTTTAGTAATATTTTTTGACATATACCAACATTTTAATAAATGCCAACAAAATTTATACCAATTCACGTTATACTAGTGTTTATCAAAGTCACTAAAAGTTGACAAAAAAAGGTAAATAAAACTCTAACTATGATAGTGATCTAACTAAAGTTATAAAGCATGGTTCTGATGACAATCAAAGCTTGTACAAGTAATGGTGCACTAATTTATCAAGTATACGCCATATTACAAGAAGTATAGATTTCTCTCAGAGCATATTATCTTGACTACCTTTTATTTTCTTTCATATCAGTTACATAGAAAACTTGTAGACAACAATATATATATATATATATATATATATATAAAATATCTGCATCATCAATCGAACTCTGATACATTCTGCTTGTAATATGTAATTCAATGGTTATCATTATCCTGTTCCGTGAATCGATTTCTGTAGATTTTGTATGAGTGACTTTGAAGAGACAATTGTCCCCGATACCCCAAGAACAGAACCAAATGTAATTAGGGCAGAGTTAAGTACTATAAAGGGTTTAGATAATTGAGCCCAACAGATCTTGGTGTAAAAGGTACAAGGCATAATGACACAAATACAAATGCTAACAAGGGAGCCAGTAAGGCTAAGGACGTGTTCAAAATATGGCACCGAAAGAGCAAGGGTTAATATCACTAGAAGCAAAAAAGAACCAACAGTTCCCCTTATGATCATTTTGGTTTTGGAAGAGAATGAAACAGGGAGACGGTGCTCTAGTTGAATGGCGAATGGTGTAAATTCAAGAGCATATTTGGTCATTGGTGTCAACACAGTTGCCCATAAAGCTATTTTAGAGACGATCAGATGGGGTGGCATGCTGAGAGTGATTTGAGAACTCACTCCAGGGCCGAACAATTTTGCACCCATGAAGGCTAGAGCTGTGTAAAGGCATGTGACTAACGCAAAACTTACAACAGAAACCTTAAAAAAATTCAAAAGAAAAGAGTAAATTATATGTACACAAATTTACAGCCATACTAATTAATATTTTATCTACTACCTCTACTGGTAAGAATTATCAATTCTATTGGATAATGATTATGTAAATATTATTCTACTAAAACCAGATAATATGTAATTCATATATATCTAATGTTAGCTTCCAAAGTAGAAAATAAAAGGCCAAATAACTTATTCTCACCCAAAGTTTTATTGAATGACCAATTTTTACTGAAAAATTTTCAAAAAACTAAATACCTATTCATTAACTAAAATCAACTGTTAAATTTAATTAGTTATAGAGGTATTTTTGTTTTTAAAATAGAAATTAAAAAATAATAAAATTATTTTTATAAAAATAATTAAAATATAAAATAATAATAAAAATACTAAATAATAAAAAATTAATAAAATTAATAAAATAAAATAAAATTTTAAAAAAATAAAAAAATAGAAGATAAAATGTTATATTGTAGAACCATGATACCTGTCTATCTATATATATGATGTTAGGTTGATAAAATAGAAGATAAATGGAGGCCAAAGAACTTATTCTCACCCATAGTTTGAGGTTGGGATAAAGACTCACCCTCTAACTTTTAAAAGCTCAGATTCCTATCTTTAGACCTAAATTCAAATATATTTTATAATTTTTCAAATGAAATGACTAAAATGTCTTTTAACAAATAAAAATTTATAATAAAATTATAAAATAATTTTTAAATATAAAAAATTTAAAAATTTAAAATATATATTAAAAAATTTAAAATTTAAAAAAACAAAACTAACCACCGCTGATCTGGCCGCCTCCACTGAACGGGACCAAGTGGCTGGAGATGGCCACGTGGTTTCGTCATCAATGGCCACCGCCGCTAGCATCGACAGCGGTGGCTAGTTTTTTTTTATTTTAAATTTTTTTAAAATTTTATATTTATATAAAATTTATTTTATTATTTTATAAAATTTAAATCTTAAAAGGATAAAAATGCCCCTAGATTAATACTGTTTACTATTATATTTATTATTAAATTTGGTTAAAGGGTGAGAATTTGAACTTTTAAAAGTTAAAGGATGAGACTTTGTACCAGCCTCAAACTATGGGTGGGAATAAGTCTTTTGGCCTAAAATGGATAAGAGAAAAGCCATCTGGAGTCAATACCAGTCTTACGTTTGGGAGGTTGGAAAATTTAGCTGAACTATCACATCAAGTTTTATCAAATTCGTGTAGGATTCTGGTTTACTATACGGGATACGGGGACAAAATCTATGTCACTAAATAATTAAAATTGTTTACTGTTTATGTCATAAAAAAATAGAAAATTATATGAAGAAAAATATCCTGACACATTTTTATGAGGCACGTAAATTCCAAATCATGTGTCAAGTCATGTGAATGAAAAAGATAAAATAAGATTGTCATATTACCTTGGTAAACTTGGATGGATCCTTCATGGCTCTGTATAAGTCGGGGAAAACAATATGGCCAGCATAACTAAAAATGTAAAGGCCAGAAATAGAAGGAATTTTATGAAGTTGTAGCACTGGAATTCTATGGTTTGCTTTAACACTTCCAAAAATGGCGGTGCATGCCACCGATATAAAAATCACAAGTGACATCAGAATACCCCCGGATGAAAGGAAGGATATTGAAGATAAATCTCTCAGCCACAAACTCGGCAGTGCTATTAGAACGGCAATCATGGTAAGTATCTGAGATGTGGATAATCTACCCCATGATAAGTTTAATTTTGTTCCAAAAAAAGCTGTAATTAAGTTGTCATGAAGGGAAATAGTGTAAGATACAAGGGCCATGAAAATTTCCAAGAAGATGACAGTTGCAGCAATAACTTTTCCTTTTTTTCCGAATGCATTTTGTCCAATATCAACATAGCTTCTTGACTTTGGATTTTTGTCAAGACATTTGCCTAGAAGATGAGAACTATAAGAACATATAATACCAAGTCCAATCAATAAGAATACAGACGCCCATCCACCATTTTGTAAAGCATATGGAGTAGATAACTGCCCAAGACCTGAAATATTAATGCATGGGACATATATGTAATTAATTTTGAGCTTTTTATGTGAAGCAAAATAATAAGATAAAATGAAAAGGTTTATTTTTATTTTCCCCATGTGAAATCTCTTAGGATAAACTGATTTACTTCATTCAAAAGCAAAAAGTACAAAATACTTACATATAATTAAAAACTCCTTCTGAACAATTGGATGAGCCAATATCAAACAATTTTATAGAGAGGAAAATAGATAAACCCTAAAAAGAAGCAAAAAGGTTTACCTATAAGCATTCCAATCATATTGAGGACAGCATGAAGAAAGGAACTATTAGGCTCGGCAGTCTTCTTTCCCTCAGCCATAGGGATTCCTTTACAAACTTCAATATCGCAAGTCACTTGTTGCACAGCCAAGTCCGCACCATGCGCCGTCTCACCCGCGACTTGATTTCCATTAGAGAGACAACCTCCTTTAGAGCAACTTAAATTGCCAATGAATTTCCATATTTTTCCCCACATGCTTTTTGGCAAGCTCCAACAAGCTTGGGACAATAGAATCATAAAACTTGTTAGAATGTCTTAGAAATAAACAAGTGAAAGTGCATGTGTATTTATAGGGGGCATTGATTGATTAAATTAAATATTCTCCAATTTCAAACTTCAATTTCTAATGGGTGTATTGATGACAGAAGCAAAACGACGTATGTACCACAAACTACCATGCACCAAGTTAAAAACAGAAACAAATGTCAATTTTATACATCAACTAAGAGATATATCAAATATCGTCGGAAGAGAGTTGGCAAATGGAACTAGATGCTCTCATTCCCCGCAAATGTATATTCATGTATTAAAAAAAAGTTGGCTATTACTTCCAATAAATCCCTCCCTAATTATAATTTGTTTTTTCAGATAAGCATATAATTCATGTCCACTTGAAAATTAACAATCAATTTGGCTAGCTCGCTGCATTTCTACATTCTCTTGTATTATTGTTGTAAGGGGTTTTTCTTTCAAGCTTCTTGAGATTTAATCAAATAATAAAGTCTGTTTGAGAATTTAGAAATAACGAAAATTCCTCTATTGTTAGTGTACTATTAGAATTTATAATATAATGGATTAATGAAAAATTCCCTAATTGCTTATTTTAACACCAAAATTCACGGTAAGAAAATTTCTATTATTTCTATAATCATTAAGAGATTTTTGTTATTTAATTATATCTAAGAGGGTTATTATTACTTCTTGTTGTAATGATAAGTAACATCAATTTAGTTTAGACACAGATATAGTGAAAGATAATAGTGAAGTTAGGTTGCATTCGGAATATATGGCTGTGGGGGAAGAGAGGCAAGCTTCACCTGTACGTATTTCCTTTACTCTTATTCCCATGATATGTTACATCTTTTTGGCATCTTTTAAAGAATTACCTTAACAAGTGTTTGGGAGGAAAAGTGATTCCAAATGAATCAGATCTTAAAATGACACAACGTACCTCTGTCCCAAAAAAAATAATACTATAGCTAGTGCCGAAAATTCTATACGAAAATGATGTCAAACGAATCACATGAAATTTTGAAGATATATAGGAATTATTTCATGCCCATTTTAGGTCATGTAACTGATACCACACATAGTAACAAGAATGCGAAATTAATACTATAGATTCTATTCTGCAAACTCTGAGAGAATATGGTTGACATGAGCTGCATCTGCCTCATATATTATGATTTTATTTTCCCTCATATCACATGTAAAATATCAAGCGAATATTAAGGTGGCTCACTTATTCTTCTTTAGTTCTTGCCGCTAGCTTTACAGTGCATGCAATATTCATTTGAAATAGTAGCTAAAAAATCATTTGAAAAATAATAGTTTATATAAGTACAGTGGCCAAGACATATGGAAGGAATTAACATCTTCAAAAATTCCATGCATTGATATTCACCCATTTTTTAAATTGATTCTCTTAATAGAAAAAAGGCCAAAGGACTTGTTCCCACCCATAGTTTGAGACGGAGACAGAGTGCATGCCACCCTCAAGGTTTTAAAAACTCAGTCTCTCACCCTCTAACCAAATTTATTATTAAATATATTAGTAAATAGTAATTATTTAGGGATATTTTTATCCTTTTAAAATTAAAATTTTATAAAATAATAAAATAAATTTTATATAAATATGAAAACGGTCATCTAGCTTTGTTAACAGTATCTCAAGGCTGTTGTATTTTTTTTAATTTAAATTTTTAAAAATAATTTATAAATAAATTATTTTTAAAAATATTTTATTAAAAATAAAAATACTTTTCTAATCATTAATACATAACCATCAATCGTTTAATTTAACTGTTAATTTTAGTTAATAAATAAGTGTTTAAATTTTTAAATATTGATAAATATAAATTCATCTTTTCAACAAAATATAGGGCATTAAGCCTTTTGGCCTTTTCAAATTTATACTACAAAACTACAATAATTCCGAACTAGCTCTAAATAATGAAAATGAATTACTGTGCTTGTGCTTAAAATAATATCGAAGAAGGCCCTAACGGACTTTCAATTTGAAAATACATATATTAGTTTGGGAAGTACGTATTATTATTAAAATTATTTATTGTTATTACAGCGACATTTAATATTAATACAAGAATATTTAAAAGATGAGAAGAATATTTGTCTAATAATCTATTTTGAAGTAAGCTGCACAATAATCTTATACCTAATTATATAATATAAATATTACTATTAAGATCAATATTTTTTTTGTAATTTATATATATATTTATTTAAAAATAAAAATAATTTTTAATAATTAATTATTAAATTTAAATATTAATTTTGATTAATGGATAACTATTTAATTTTTTTGAAAATTAATAAATAAAATATGTTAGTTGAGAAAAGGTTGGGTGAGAATAATTAGTTTGGCCCATATTTTATGATTTAATAATCATAAATTTGGGTAGTAATTTTTAAATTTTAAAGTCGTAGGCGGCGGTGGTTTGTTATTTGAAATTGTGCATTTATGCGGTGGAGATTTTTAGAAATTAAAATAATAATAATTTTCAAAATGATAGTGGTCCCACGCAGACATGCACGCTGCCGTTACGGCGGATCAACACTTGCGCTATTTACACGTGGCTCAGGATGATAGGGTCAACGTCTTGCGTGGAAAATAACCCAATGTTGTTGACTTCTGGAGACATGACTGGGTCGGGTCTTGTTGGACGACTTGTCGGTCTTGTTTTGATGAGAAAAGTTAGGCTTTTGTGGACTGATGGACGGGCCCTTTTTTTCCTTGAAATTTCAAATTCAAATCTCTTCGGCAATGGTTGCGGTCAAAAAAGTATTTTCAGAAATTTATTAAATTAATTATTAGTAATTAAGTTAATGTACATAAATGATGTTTTTATAATTAATGTTATTTTCAAAATTATGATTGTGTTTGGTAAATTAGATTATGAAATTGTTGTTGTATATAAGAGTAAAAGGCATTTTATTTTTTAAACAAATTTAAAATTTAAAATAATATTTAAAATTTTATTAGAATAATTTATGTTGAATAAAATAATTAATTAATTAATATTTTGAAATATTGGATCTGGCCGATGATGCTCAACCATCGGCAGTCAACGCGAATCACAAGTGGAAAATTGAGGACACGATTGGTTCCATTCAAATGGGAAAAAAGTTTAGTTCTACAAGAATCAAATGACTTCATCGGGTTCCAAATCCGTTGCATATTTAGGAGCTTGTGGAAGGCAGTGGAATCTTTCGCCACCTCCTGTAGCCAAAAAAGTCATCCGAATTCGATGAAAGCTGACGGACGGGTATTTTTTAATATATAAATGAGATTAGCTGCGGCTTTAGACTGCAACTGTTCTCTATTGCAGTCCCCTTCCATTTCCATAGTTATTTCATTTATAAATAAGTATTAAAATTATTTAACTAATACATTAAACGCTGATTTAAGTTTAGGGAAATTAACCAGTGCAGAAGCCATAATGAAATGCGGATTGTCTTAGATAATTCTATATATAAGATATGATTCTTATCAATTCAAAACTAAATAGAATGAAAGACCATATATTTTTAGAATGAAAATATATATTATGTTGTATCTAAAATAAATTGACCAAAAAAGACAAAGGGGGAAAAAAAAAACTAATATTAATCACTACAAAAAAACCTGCTTTTTACGTCAGGTAAAATCTGATACTAATAAAATGTTATATCGCGTTAGCAATAGATTAGCATCAGATTTCTACCTCATGTCAAAAGTGGCGAGACTAATTATTCTAGCATCGAAATTGGCATCTGATGAAATTTTTGTATCAGATTAGCATCGAATGATTTCTAATGCTAATCCGATTCGATGTTAAAATCTAAACTCTCAATCCGATACTAATCCAATACTAACCTTTTCTGATGCTAATTCGATGTTGCATTTTTCTATGCTATTCCGATGCTTATTTAATCCTATGCTATTTCGATGCTAATTAAAAAATTAAAGGCAATTCTATTCTCATTCTAATATAATATTAATTTTTTAATCATGTTTTTCACCCTTTCCCTGTACCTATTTTCCGTATATATAAAACCAAATTCAAGAATCTGCTTAACGAAAAATAAAAGTTCATTCAATTATAAATATTCTCAATTAAAAGCATTCAAAACATCATCATTATCCAACAAATATATATATATATATATATATATATATATATATATATATATATATATAACAATACATTAATTATTATATCAACATCATAATGCAATCTTTCAATTGTATTTTGTAACTAATCATTAGAATCTTGTTAAATATGGTACTAATTTAGGAACCATTTGGACTTTTTTGGTTAGGAGACAGGCTTAAGTCTCTGAAAATAGTGTGTCTTCCTGAGGGCCCATCAAAAATTGAAATTGTTTTCTCATCTCATCCCTCATCTGAGTTATCATATTTATCTGCATCTGATCCATTTTTCTTTGGAATCGCTCCTTTAATCCAATAGCTAATGTGTCTTTTTCCTTTTAAAGGTGTTCTTCAAACTCTCTTTCCATTTTGTTGCATTATTTCTAGGTGGTCATCCTCTTCTGGAGCACGTGTAGGCATTGACACTGTAAACATGCGGTTTTGCCTGTTTTGTTGTACAATGCATTGAAAATCCTCTTGGTTCTAATCCTCGTTAAACTTTGTCCATGCCTCTTCAAAGACAAACCAATGTCTTTTATCTTTCCTTTGACACATTTTCACAAGCATACCTTTGTACCTATCCCTCACCTTCCTTTGTTAGGCTAAGCATACCATCTGTGTTATGGCCTGCTCCCACATAAAATATTTCTACAACTTCAACAAACCACAATCTATTAACAACATTATAAAATATTAAGCAAACAACAAGTTATGAAGAACATTTATTACCTGAAACTCCATCCTGTAGAATTCTTTTGTCTCTAGGCTCATATTCTTCCAAGTTAACCCTCAAATGTCAATTTTTTCTTTAACAACTTTTCAGATATGTCGAGCACACATTGAACTCGGATGTAAAATAGCAATCCTGTAAAAAAATTACAAATGAGGCAATATTTACAAATTGCATTAGGCAAGTGAAGGAAATCAAGACATTGTTAACTTATGAGCCCTACTAACGAGTTGAACTTGAATCCTTTTATCATTTACAATGTGTTGGCCACTTGTGCTAGCCCGACCAACATACATCTCTTATTAGAATGTACGTGTTTGCTGGTCCTCTATTAGAGTCAATGGCTTTGATGGGTTCTCTATTTGAGGCAATGACTCATCCTCAAAAGTTTGACAACGTGATGTTCCCTCCCCATTGGATCAACAACCTCTACCTCTACCTCTACCTCTACCTCTACCTTTACCTCTACCTATCCCTCGACCTATAGTTGAAATCAATATATTAAAACCTTTCTAGACATAACTTATAATTAATAATTGTTATACCACAAACTAGTAAACTCAAAATATAATGTGCAATGGTTAGTCAGACAATTAATAGAAATAAAGAGAATAAACAATTAACCGTTGTCACAAAGTTCAACTTCAGTTGCAAGAACAAAAAAAGACTCCACAGCCATAAATACACCCATAAATTAAGAAATTTCACTTGTATACAACCTATAGCTAGAGTTATCTAACATAGAAAAGCACAATAGCCAAACAAAAATTAGAAAAAAAATAAGGGACTTGCTTGGACATTGTTATTGTACTTTATAAGTTAGACATCAATGACATTTACATCAACATATATACAATAAATTTACATGTCCTCATTAGTCTCCTCCTCCGTGCTTTATGGCGACACAACTTCATTGTCATCATCAAATTCGGTATCATTGACCTCCATATTAGCTTATTCATACACGTCATTCAGATCATGTAATTGTTGAAGACTATTATCAGTTGCTCATCACGCTATACCTCTCTTCTTCTACACAACAAAGCCATATCCTCTCTAGCTTTTTCATTGTCCTTCGTTTTCCCTTCAATGCCCATTACAGTGTTGAAGACATTTTCAAACACATTCTTTTCAATATGTATCATATCCAAATTATGTTGTAACAAGTTGCTTTTCCAGTTCGGTAAATCCCAAAAAATGCTTTGTTTCTTCCATTCGTAATTTTGACAATTCACAACATTAGACTTTGAACCGCTGATCTCTATAACCTTTCTCAACCCCAAAGTGTTAATCTATTATAAAAGCTCTTCTTTAGGCCTACAAGGTGGTGGTTTATCAAATATCTGTATGTTTCAAATGAAAGCATTTTTGTTCCTCTTAAAAGGATGATCTAGTGGTAAAAATCTTTGATGAGTATTAAACTAGAAAGTTTTCCTTCCGTGAGGTAAGGTGAACACCTGAGATAACTCCATGTAATGTGAACATGCTAACTTCTCGGCTGTAGCCCAATCAAACAACATGGTGTGTGCAGAAAATCACTAATGGTCCATAACAAAGCAACTCACATTTGAAAGTTAACCTTTTGGGAAATATCATAAGTCTCTACGCCAACTAACAATAATTAGTGTAATTCATTCACCAATGGTTGTAAATATACATCTATATTCTATTTCAGATTTTTCAGTCTAGGTACAAGAATAGTTTGAAACATGTATTGCTTTTTCATGCATATCCAAGAGGGCAAATTATATACCATCAAAATAACAAGCCAAGAAGAATATTGATGCTCTGACTGCCCAAACGGTTGAAACCCATCAGTGCATAGTCCTAACCTAACATTTCTACTTTTAGTAGTGAAGCTTGGATGTATACGATTGAAATGCTTCTAAGCTTACGCATAAGATGGATGACGGATGACCCTATCTTCTTAGACATGCTCATCATGTCATCTCATGGCATTTGCAGTCATATTGGAAGTAAAAAGTCAAAGGAAAATAGTACATTATTTTCTCAGGTAACTCCTTCCTTCTTAAGGACAAACCTCGTTCAATGGACTTGTACTTGGGGTGATCATAAATTTACAGTTGTGCTTTTCCAAATCATCACCGTAATATAACATGCACCCATTTCTACAACAATGAATTTTATGCACTGATAACCCCAAACCTTTAACTAACTTCTTAATTTTATAAAAGCTGGATGATATCATGTTATTGTCAGGTAAACACTCTTTTAGAAGCTTAGACAAGGCATCGTAACATTGATTTGTGATATTATATTCTACTTTAAGACTCACTAACTGAGTGACATCTGATAATTGAGAATGGAAACTACCAATACACAACTCTTACATCAAAGAACTCAACGTGTCATACATTTTTTGTATAGCTAGGTTAAGAGTTTTAGTCACAGGGTTAGGATTGAACTCAGACCTTATAACATCTAATACCATGGTTTGATAAGGGTCTGAGGTTTCATCATTTGTCGCTGATGTAGAACCATAAGCAGTGGTATGACTATTAGGTTTATTGTAGGGTTTGCTATGTCGATCCCATGTATAGTAGTCTAAGACGAACCTATATTTTAGTAAATCATTCCTTATATCATCAACTTCTTTAAATCTCTTAAAATGACACCGCGTACATGGGTATCGAATTCGAGTGTTATCTATACACTCGAGGTAACTACAAGCAAAAGTGAAGACTTGGTCTAACCCTTGGATGAAATACATGTTTAAAGTTCTCTTCTTTGTCAATTTATTATACATCGACTAATGTTTGTTGCTTATTGTTGCCCTACGAAGACCAATGAGAACGCCATCCAATGGTCAGTAATGGGATATCCTATTTCTTGATCAAACAAATCTAGTAGTATATATATATATATATATATATATATGCATATGTATGCATATGTATGCATATACAGACACATGCACATATATAGACACAGATACATATACAAGTACATACACTTGTGTTTCAAGAGATAAATATATAGAGATGTGTATGTGTGTGTGTGTGTGTACATATATATGTGTAGGCAAGTTAGTAGGGGAAGAGGATTGGAACTTCTGTATTGTCATAACACACCTTTCATAATCAGTTGTATTGCTCTTAAGTGTGTGACTAGAATTTGTTAGAGCAAATAGTGAGACATTTAATTAATACATAACACTCCTAATATACCTCAATTAAACTAGCCTTACCGACTAACTGGATTTTTGAGTTTTCATCAATCAACTTGCAAACATTACAAAGGCGTCTATACCAGTCGGGAAGAAAAATGCAATAAGGTGAAAAAAAAAACTTAGTCATACTAATTTAATAATAATTGGATTGTACTCCTAATATAATGCAAACAAACTAGCCCATCCGATTGACTAGATTTATGCATCTCCATAAATCAACTTCCACACAGTTCAAGTGTGTCAATGATGTGGTGACAAAAAAAAAAAAAAATGCAATAAGAAGTTATAGTAAATCAGACAATATTTATAAAAAATAATTCGATCACACTCCCAATACCATTCATATAAATCAACCTTACCGAATAATTGGATTTTACCTTTCTATACACTCCTATCATTCTTTTGAGAAATTGAGCTACTATATAGAAGTGTATTTTTATTATAAGTTTATCCTTGTTTGATAACTTTAATTTAAGGGAAAAAAGATGTTTGAATGAATTATTTGACAAATTTTGTATTATACTTGATAAAAAGTTATCCATACATATATACATATATTAATACATATATACAGATATTAATAGACCAATATATATACATATATTAACACATATACATATATCAATATCAATATATATATATATATATATATATATATATATATCAAACATATATACACATATTAGAGGACCAAAATAGCAACAAAATCAAATGTGGAAAAATTTCATAAGAGTATATTGAAGCAAAAAGCAAAAATAAAAAATAAAAAATAAAACCATAGAAGGACAAGATTAAACAAGGGGAACTTACTTGGAGCCTTGAAAGCACGCTAGGGGAGCAATGACAACCTTAAAAGCAAGTTAGGGGAGTAATGGAAGCTGATTAGAGGTGAAACTGACGGCACCAGGTGAGGAGAGTGGCAAAATGAAGGGTTTCAGCGTGCTGGGAAATGGGGAAGAAAAAGCTGCAACTTTTTTTATATAAAAAGAATTAGCATCGGATTTTAAAATTCGATGCTAATATTAATATTGGCATCAGACTTTCCAGTCTTATGCTAATATTTCGATTAGCATTAGACCTTTTAGTCTGATGGTAATTTTTGAAAAATCATATCGGAATAGCATCAAACACTGTTCGATGTTATTTTTTCAATTTAACATCGAAATAAATATTCTGATGCTAATATCAAATGCTTAGCATTAGACTATGTCGCCCGATGCTAATTATTTTTTTAGCATTAGATGTTTCGACTGATACTAATATCTCCAAAAAATCATAATGCGAAATTTAGTATCAGATTTTTTGATTGATGTTAAATTTTTGATTCTGTAGCATCGGATATTGAAATCCGACTCCAATTGCATGCTAAATAGCATAGGATTAGAATCAGAATTGTTTTCCCATGCCAAATAGTATAGGATTAGCATCAAAATGCATCCAATTTTATTTAATAAAATCGATTCTGATTCAAATCTGATGTTGATGGAATTTTTGATGTTATTCCTACACTAATCCAATGCAGATTAGCATTATAATGGCTCCGATGCTAATTTTTCGATGCTAAAAGTAGTTTTTTTTTTTTTTATAATGAATGTTAAACTTGAAAATGATAATTGAATAGTCTAATACTAGTTTATAGATGAGCTTAAATGATAAGTAAAGTTAAACTCAATATATTAAAAGATAACGATTTAGGTAGATAGCATCAAAGTAGGCCTTAAGGTTTATTGAATCTTGGATGAGAGATTCATTAACCTACTATATATATTTGTTAGGTCTATTTTCCTAAACCTAATGGATATAGCTTCATCTATTGAAAGTTGTCATACAGAGAGGTTTCAGGGGTAGAAGACCAATCACTTCATTGCAAGTATTTTCAATATTACTATGGTTTCTAATTGCATGAAGTTCCAAGTATTCCTATAAATCCTAAATTGATGCATTAATTCAATGATTTATAATTTATGTGTACATCGTGGGAATAGGATTGATTATTATTTGTTTAGTTCATATAAATTAAATCTTACATGTGGTATCAGAGCCAAATGCATTAGATTATAGAATCTAAAAATTGAAAATTAAAATCAAAATATATTGATTCTTAATTATTAATTGAGTTTGAAACTTAAGGTTTAAAATTCAAAACTATGGTTTGTTGAAAATCCATATAAAACTTATATTCATAGGACTCATAATTGAAGTTAGGA
The DNA here is from genome assembly GCA_026122585.1 of Anacardium occidentale. Taxonomy (NCBI): domain Eukaryota; kingdom Viridiplantae; phylum Streptophyta; class Magnoliopsida; order Sapindales; family Anacardiaceae; genus Anacardium; species Anacardium occidentale. Next base: position 94,714 of record JAJEJH010000688.1, on the reverse strand, counting down.
TTGGAAATTCAATTTTAATTTAGGATTTTCAATTTTGGAATCAAACCTTAGAATTAAGGATAATTGTGAATTAGGATTTAAATTATTAAAACTACGATTTGAAAAAGTATATTCAATTTTAAGGTTTTTGATTGAATGATCAAACCCTTAAATTAAGGATCAATTTTTTTTTTGGATATCATACAAAGTCATATTGAATTTTGTTATGATAGATTGAATTCATAATTGGAATTTATTTTAGGTTCAATTTAAATCCTAAAATTTTGTTAAAATATATATATTAATCCTCGTATATATACATACATACATATATATATACATACATACATATGCATACATATATATACATACATACATACATATGCATACATATATATACATACATACATATATATACATACATATATATATACATATACATACATACATACATACATACATACATATATATATATATATACATACATATATATATATACATACATACATACATACATATATATATATACATACATACATATATATATATACATACATACATATATATATATATATATATATATATATATATATATATACACACACACACACACACACACATATGAGAATTCAACTGATTTCGACAAACAAGGTGACAACATCATAAGATCTAATGCATGAACGGATCCTTAGGCCATGCTCGACTAAAACCCCATGCTAGAAACACTGCTTGTGGTTGGAAAAAGTAGAAAGCATGATGGATTCGAGCTTAAATGCTCGAATCATTGTTATGACTTTAAGCTATGATTCTAACCAATGCTATATCGATTAAAAATTACAATTACATGCTTTGGTTGTTGAATCACGATTAGAGGCAATAAGTTTCAGCATTAATGTTACAGTTTTTAGGTGGTTAGGGTTTCAAGAATCATAGGTTGCAATCAAGTTTTTTGAACCGATTACCTAACCCATATAGTCAAGCATCCTAACCCATAAATATTGGTTGGATCGCCTAACCCATTCTTTGTTCTAGGCCACTTAAGCTTAACTAGGTCCAACACTGGCATGTGGATCCATGCATTAGATTTGCTTACCTTACATGTACAAATGCATGACAATGCGTGAGGGGCATGTATTGGTGTTCAAGCAAGCATGAATATTTGTTCTAGTATATGACAACATGTGAAAGTCTGTATAGGCACATGAATGGTTTTTAGAAGTGTGAGACAGTGTGTGAGAGGCTTTTCTGACCCTGTAGTGGCATGTGATGATCAATAAAGGCATATATCGATGCATAAGGAGCACTTGGTAGTGTATTTTTGCATGTAAATGTGTTCTACTGGCTCGTTTTGGTATGAGAAACACCTTAGAAGCACATGAACACTCATGAAGGTTTCAAAAAGCACGTGTAATATGTTGAGAGGTTGTTGATGACACATGTTGGCTTTAGATGGCACTTAAAGTCGTGAATGCAAATAAAGACAAGTATTGGTGCATATCAATACATAGAGTTAACTTGAAGGCAAGTGGCAGATGTGAAAGTGTTTTTAAAGGTGTTATTAGATGCATGTCTACATGAGATATATTTTAACATATAAATGGTCTAAAGTACTGCATGAATCACAATAGAGATATGTAATCATGTGTAAGAACATAATAAAGGTTTGGGAAATGAACTATAAAGCGTAAAAGACAAGCAACAATCCATAAGCTTCATAAAAGACTTTGACTCCACGTAAGTACATAAAAAATAAAAAAAAAAGATTGTGATGGTGTTTAAAGGCATATGTTACGTTTATAGGACTACATTTAAAGTTGAATTTAATTTTAAATAAATGTTATGACATAAATACCATACTCATAAATTTTAGTTATCAACTCTATCATCTGTAGTTATTACCACATTAAGTTAAGATTATTATTATTCCTAAGGTTAGATGCAACAATTAAAGGCTTGTCCAAGATAATAAAGGTTTTGTATCTCAGGAAGTCTTTATTAAGACAACTTTCCTTTTCTTGTATCATGGATAGATTGTGTCAATTTTTGGAATGATAATCACTAAACTGATACATTCATTAAAACTTTTGCAATCTTTTATTTGGTAATGAAAATTTTTTTTTTCCGTGTTGGTGCATGTAATTTCCAACCCAAACAAGGTTATTACATGCGTTAAGGTTGACAATTGTACAAGGTCACTTGTAAGGAATGCATTGGTTATGAATAAGTTCAATTCACCCAAAGTTGGTTTATCTCGTTCAATTGACTTGTGCTGTCCTAGGAATAGACTGGTCATGGATGAATCCAATACACACAAAGGTGGTTGTTTTCATTCAATTGACATATAATTTCCCATTTAGTAGAAGATGAACAATGTTAAAGAAAGGTTATTCTCCCAAAGAGGATTTTGAAAATCATATGTTCTCAAGTTCCTTATTGTGACTTTTATAACCTTGTATTTAGGACCATAATAGCATACCATTTTCTTTGTCCAAAAAGGAGTTAAGGGTGATGCACAAGAAATCCCTATAAGGTGTGACTTATACATTTTCAAGCTATAATTATTGTTGCTTGATATATGCATTTATTGTAATGTTTACATATTAAAATTATCTGAGGTAATTTTGTGAATATCTCATGAAATCTTAATGTTGGCAAATATTATTTAGTCTTAACAAAAATTGATGTAAGTTGTCAGAATGTTTAATCGTCAAAGTAGTGCATTCATTGAAATTTGCATAATTTTCTATATTCGATGAAAAAGACATTCTTCAATTTTGATGCATATAATTTCCTACCCAAATGTGGTTATTATGTGTATTAAATTGATGGTTGCATAAGGTGATTGTGGAATTACATTATTTGTGACAGTTTCAATTCACTCAAACATGGTTGTGATTTTTCAATTGACATATGTTTTTCCCATTTTTAAGAAAGAGAGTAGTGACCTAAAGGGTTTATTTACCTAAAGGAGATAGACTTTCTGAAAGTTATGTGTTCTTATCATTTGTTACCTTATACTTACAGGTCTTAAATACGTGTCATATTCTCTGCCCAAATGAGTGATTATGATGATGCGTCAAGAACCTTCATAAGATATAGCTTATAAGGTTTTAAAGTTATTTATTACCAATGATATTGCATTGTTGCACCCTAATTTAAATAGACTCCATTGTTATGAATAATAATAGACCCCATTACTATGAAAAATAATAATAATGTCATAATAGAGGTTCTAACTAGTTTTAGATGTAAGACATTGAATTTGCACTACTGATTAAATACATAGATTTGACCCTACGAGACCCAAAGTTAAAAGGTTAATTGAATAAGAAAATTTCTATGATGAGTGGGAGAAATCCATTAAGCTAAAATTGTTTGACATAAAGAGATTTATGATTGATTAGCTCATTAGAGATTTATCTTAAGCCATAATTATTGAGAATTTCTGTCACCAAGCTTGGTCAGAAGTATAAGACATCTAAAAAGTTGAAGTTCCTTGGATAAATTATGATAGTTTAAAATATATAAAATAAAAAAGGGGATATTTAGTCTAAGTTACACAACTATAAGACTTTCATCATATTTTAGCCAAATCAAGATTTAATATGGTTTAAATTATATTTATGAAGTATTTGATTCTTAGACATTTTGTTGAATAACAGAAATCCTTATAGTAATTTTATTTGCTTAATCAATCGCCAATGATAAAAGAAAGAGCAATGATAAGAAATATTGGTCTTATAGCTCAAATAAAAATTAAGGTTCTTTGGAACATAAAGTTGGTCACTAAATAAAGGCTAAGTAATGAGGATTCTATACTTAAGTTTAGAAATTATATGGCATTGAAATTGTCAATATCAATATTAATAAAGATTTTATCAAAGTTTAAAAATTCTGAGACTCTATAATAGAGTTACATAGCTGAAAACTCAGTTATAACCATAAATGCATGATTATAAGAATTGAGACCACAACAAAGTTGACTAAGTTTTTATTAGGTAAAAAAAACATGACTTAATACTTTTAGGGTAAAACAGTCAAGATGAAATAGTATGGTAATTGAAGCATTCTAAAAAATGTAGCATTATTGCCCTAATAGTCCTTTTCCATTTATTAGAAGAAGTGACAGAGTACACTACAAACCTTTTTGGCTTGTCAATTTTATGCCTAATGTTACTGTATCTTTTACTCTCACTTTAGCAACTATATCTTTGAAAATCCAAGTAAGTAAGTCTTATCTATTACTCTTCATTCTAGTATTACTATACATGTTTTTACCTCTTCCTACTCAGTCTTTTTATCTAATGTGTCATTAATCCATGAACCAAGTACATACAAACAAGTAGTAAAGGATCCTCAATGGGTAGTTGTAATGAATAAGGACCTTGAGGCTTTAGAAAGGATTGCGACATAGAAGTTAACAACCTTACTAGTAAGCAAGAAACCTATAGGTTGTAAATGGGGTTATAAAGTGAAATTAAAGTCTGATTGTAAGACCCACCACTATGTATACTAATCCTTATTTGGTTGAGATAAATCATAGTTATAAAGAAGGATCTTTGCTCATATACATAGTAGAGGTCTTACACAAGCTTTACGATAAAAACAAAAAATGCATAATTAAAAATATTTCATGCATTCCTTAGTTATAACAATATGTGGTATGTAGCGACCCCCGCCCCAGGTTACTGTGCGCTGCAGAAAATACTATATATATAATAATAAAATATACCTAAGACGGGAATCCCTACAGTAAAACTCTGCTGCTGCTGCTAAATTAAAAATTTCTTTATAAAAGAAACTGTAAATATAGTTCAGTATTAAAATATACTGAAATGCAAGCGTGAAAACCTAGGTTACTCATATATAATAACAATAAATTGGTCATACAGTGTACTAGAGTATAATACATACACATATATACATGAGAAAATAAAAGCATGCGAGCCAACATGCTATCTGCTGTTGCCGAGCCACATCCCCAAAATCTTGCAGCGGTCTCGCTCCAGCTCAGCCACACGAATCACTGACCTGCAAAAGGAAACAGGGAAGGGAGTGAGTGACAAAGTCACTCAGCAAGCGTTTCCAAACTTAAACACTCGTAGGTCAAACATTCACTGACTACGTGACTCGTCACGTAAGGAGAATTCTGCTGGACAGTTCTCTTATTCTGATTCTCTTATTCTGATTCTCTTGAATCACTGACCTGTAAAAGGAAACAGAGAAGGGAGTGAGTGACAAAGTCACTCAGCAAGCGTTTCCAAACTCAAACACTCGCAGGTCAAACATTCACTGACTACGTGACTCGTCACGTAAGGAGAATTCTGTTGGACAGTTCTCTTATTCTGATTCTCTTGATATACCAAAGTTTATCCATTTTCTGAATTATTTCTTATTAAATTCTGTTATATTTCTGTTCTGTTCTGTTCTATTACTGTACATGACATGAAATGTATATGCTGATGTCATGTGTATGCTGAAAACTGTAAAACTCGCCCTCAGGCTTGTTTTTCTGAAAAACTATCTTTTTTGAAAACTCTTTCTGATAATAAAACTGTGATCCAGAGATCCTGAATATATACATATAGTATATGCTGAAATCTGTATCAGAAAGTACTGTAAATATCTGAAAATCTGCTATGCTGGCTAGACTGATGAATACAAGGATTCGGTACCCTGGCCGTGTGAGTTCAAGGTCCTAATGAATCTACTGATGCACAACCAGCACTCTCTCTAACGAGCTTGGTTAGTAACCATGTCCTCTCTAGCGGACGTTGGTTTCCCTCTCTAGCGGGTGTGCGAACTCACAGGTACCCCCTCGTATCCACCCCTATCTGATATGTGAAAAATCATATATGTATATCTAAAAATCATGCTGTTGGATCATTGGATCTAGTCTGAAAACATTTGATATGACATGTCGTGCTGAATGCTAATAATCATGCATGAAATGCTGATTTCTGATGTTATTTCTGAGTTTTGTGTGCTTAGGAATGGCTTAGAGTAGCTTAATTACTCTTTTAATTTCTTTTTTTGATTTTCCTTAGGTGCACGGGCGTGCGACAAGGCACACGGGACCGTGTGCTGGTTGTGTCCCTGGGCGTGCAACATTCTGGAATCATTTCATGAAAATTTGGCTGGGCACATGGGCGTGTGGTGTAACACACAGGCGTGTAAACTGAGGCACACGGGCATGTATGGCACTACACGGGCGTGTGGCTGCCTTCTCCTTCTTCCCGTGTCTCGCATACATGGGTGTGTGGAATTGGGGAAAGCACACAGGCGTGTGTACTCAGGCACACGGGCGTGTGTCTGGGTTTTCATACGCACACGGCCAACATGCATGGCCGTGTCCATGCAGAATTGAGGCCACACGGGCGTGCATCAGGGACGCACGGGCGTGTGCTCAACTCAAATTCTGCAGAACGCATCTGGAAATCCAGAAATTTCCACACCAACACTTTCACACTCCAAATCAACACGCATAAACACTTTCTACTGCTACTAGCACGCAAATAATCATCATTTCATCATCTCAATCACGCCAATCCTCATAAATAAAGCATATATCTCATGCATATAAACATATACGCATATAAACATGGAAAACCACTCAATCATCCAATCATGCATCATATCAAGCTCAAGCATGCTGGAAACAACTCAAACAAGCACACATAAAGTTCATATAAGCTGGAAACAGCCATTCATGCTCTAAAAACAGTGAGAGAGGTAAGGAAAACACTTACCTCGCGCCATGGAAGCTTGACCTCTATCTCTAGAAGCTTCTGGATCTTTAATATGAAGCTAGGCTATTGGGGGATCTCTCTCTGGAACTCTAGGGTTCACTGGAGCTGAGGAAGAAGAAGAGAAAATGAAGGAAATAAGTTGGGAGTTGGGAACTGCGCGACTGAAAGAAATTAAAACAATATATCTGGTTGAGGCAAGACACACGGTCGTGTGTCCTAGGCACACGGTCGTGTGTGCGGTGGAAAATAGCCATTTCCACCCGCCCTTGCGCAGAAACAGCAACTAAGCCCCAAAGACTTCTAAAAGACTCTTCTACCCCCCTGAACTTTCTCAAAATGACAATATCACCCTTGGGTTATTACATGGTAGGTATAAAGTACATGTACACATACTTTATATATAATGTCACAAAACAAGTACAAATAAAACTATACATGTATGCAAGCAACTAACTTGTATTTAGCAAAACCAAGGTCCCTTCCCTTCAGCTTGCTTTGGCCCTCCTCAGTGCTTGATCTACTGACCTACAAAAATTTAAAACACAAAGGTGTGAGTGATAAAGTCACTCAATAACTACTTCATAACCTTTTGTCATAAGTACATTAGGTTTTAGAGTTGGGTAGCCTAATATAAGTTTTTTCTGTTCTCTTTATAGTGTTTTTGATTTATAGCATGTCATGCAATAAAGATCGTGGTATGAAATGTGCTACAATGAAACTGCCCTTGATTGGAGAAGATGCCATGTATAATAAATCCCAAGTCTATTGTACTAATTTGATTAATAAATACAAGGATTTAATACCTTAGCCATATGAGCTATACCATACTAGTGATATTCTTGTGTGTGTGGTCGTGTTATCATGCATGAGCGTGTGTATGATTGTGTGTATGGTCATGCTAGCTTTTGTAATTTTTCATTGAATTTTATGTTTACCACACAGTCGTACATGTCTAGACACATGGTCGTGCAAGCAAATGCACAACTATATCTTTAAGTACACGATCGTGCGCCATGGAAAATGCAGATTCCAACCTTTTACTCTTATGTGTGAGGACCTTCTCAAAGAAATCCATACACAAGCCGCACAAACTGCTAAAAGACTATTATACCCTTAAACTCACTAAGTTATCTTTCTTATCAAAAATGTCATTTCAAATATAAAGTTTCAATCTAAAAGGATGATTTTACCTTTGGGGTATTACACTGATGATTCAATAGAAAGGCTAAAGGCTTGTTTGGTTGCCAAGGGATATAACCAAGTAGAATGAGTTGATTATGTTAAAAGGTTTTCTCCTGTAACAAAGAATTTTATTATTAGGATTTTTTTAGCTTTGGCTACTTTTATGCAATGGCTACTCTTCCAACTTAATGCTAACAATGCCTTTTTTCATGGTTATTTAGAGTAAGAGGTCTATATGATTCCACTAGAAGGCTATAGTAAAGCTCAACCGCATGAGATTTGTCATTTGCAAAGATCATTATATGGTTTAAAGCAGCCTTCAAGGCAATAAAATATTAAATTTACTGGTTTTATCAAACAGTTGGGATTTGTTCAACTACTCATGATAATTGTTTAATTATTTACAAACAATAGGAGGTTTTGACTATGTTACTAGTTTATGTAAATAACACTATTGTTACAGAGACTTCCATTACTTATATCAAACAACTTAAGACAACTTTGGATGATAAATTTACCATCAAGGATTTGGGACATATGAAATATTTTCTAGGCTTGGAAATAGTTAGATCAAAGGAAGGAACATATCTAAACCAAAGGAAGTTTATTCTAAACCTATTGCATGATGTTGGTCACACAAGAGCTAAGCCTATTTCCTTTCCATTACCAAAGGGTTTGAAACTCAGTCTGGAAGAAAGGGAAGTTTTATCAAACCCGGAAGCTTATAGGAGGTTGGTAAGGCATCTTCTTTATGTTCAGTTAACTCACCCTGACATCACTTATGTTGTTCAACAACTTAGCCAATTCATGTCTTCTCCTCATAAACCACATTGGGATGATGCAATCTACTTGCTTCGTTATCTCAAGTCTTATCCAACAAGAGGATTTTTTTTATCCTACTAAAAATGTTTTTTAGCTCACAACTTATTGTGATGCTGACTGGGCCACTTGCAATTTTTCTTGAAAGTCTCTTACAAGGTACTGCCTCTTGTTAAGAGGTGCTTTGGTCTCTTGGAAGACTAAGAAATAGACCATAGTCTCCAAATCTAGTGTTGAAACTGAATATCGTAGTATGGGGACAATTGTCTGTGAATTGTTCTAGATTTCTTACATTTTTCAAGATATACAAGTATTTATCATGCTTCCAATCTCTCTATTTTTATGATAACACTACAACAATGCATATTGTTGCCAACCTTGTATTCCATGAATGCAATAAACATATAGAGATTGTTTGCCACATCATTCATGCTCAATTACAAGTTGGATTCATTCGTCCATGTCATGTTCTATCTTCATCCCAACTCGCAGATGTTTTTACTAAGTCTCTGTCTAGTAGTTTGCATCATCAATTACTTTCCAAGTTAGGGTTGTTTGATATACAACAACCTCCAACTTGAGAGGGCCTAAGGGGAAATGATGTTTCCCTATGGATACATTTTTTCCCAACAAGTACATAGAGGGTAAAGGGAAAGGGATTATTCCCATGGCTAGAGGAAAAAAAAATCCTTGTTATGCTCTTAATGAAGACGAAACAAAGACGATAAAAGACATCACTCGTAAAGATAGGAGACATGAAAAAGGTTGTTCGGTCTCAGCCTGCACTGTTATCATCTCTATTTATGGCTTGAGAGTTTAAAAAATTAGATGTATTTTTTCATTGCAAGATAAGGAGGTATGGTATTTAATTGAATAAGTCTCTTTTATGGGTATAAGGTTTGGAGAGTTCGTTAATTATTATAACCGCTTATTTTTTTTTTTGTTAATTTAATTAATTTCACGGCTAACAACTTTTAGAAAATTTAAACTCAATTAATAATTTTTAAATAATAAATATTTTTTTAACATTTTAAAACATCCATTTTTTATTGTCAAATCCACGGGTGCTTAATACTTCGCATGCATTCATATAGACTAAATAAAAAAAAATTCAAAAGTCAAAATTTGGTGACAAATAAAAAAGTCTTAGTATTTGCTCTATCTTTTTTTATTTTTTTAACATTATGCAATTTTTATCCTATAAAAAAGTGCTAGCTAGATCAAAGATCAAATTTTGATTTGTTTTCAAGCTTAAAAAATGATTTTGAATAAGATATAAGATTTAATTTGTCATTCATTTTGATTTTTATTTTTCAAATATTATGATTAAATATGAACGAGGGATTAATTGATTTATTTATATTCAATAAAAAATATATAACAAAGACATAATTTTAAATTCATCGATTCCTGAACTGCTGATTTAAGTATGTTGTTGTAGTACGAGATTTGCATTAAGAAATGAACTCACTACTATAAATCTGAGAGCAATTCAAGCAGCAAATCGACCTTTTTCAATATTTTGCAATCAAGAACTTGAATTTGTTGTAGAAAGCATGTTAAATCTGCTTTAGAAAAGCAAAAGGTTTTTTCTTTCACTGTTTTTTCATTAAGAAATGTTGAAAACATTTTTGTGCATTTTAATCGCCTATATGTTATATTTTATACCTGTAAATAATATTTTAAAGAAACATCTCTATTGCACTAACATATATCGTCATAAAAATATTTTTTTAGTTGTTTATTTAAATGGGTAATACATAGTGTAGATACCAGATTTTTCTAGGCCAAATAAAAGTGGGTCTTGTATTACTGTTATTATTTAATAGTGGGCATTACATCATCATATAAGGAATTTCTTAATTATAGCATGTGAATCTATTGTTGCGAGGATTCATTACCATACTAAACTTTTCATTAAAAGAAAATAAAATATTAGGAACAATCTTATTTCCTATTTAAGTAGGATTCTCTTATTAATTACAAGATTCATGAGAAGGGAAAATCTTAAATGAATACCTAGTTATATATGGACTCTTTAGCATTATCCTTTTTATGAAATAACTTCCATATTTCTATTGTCTTTTTTATCTCTTACCTTGTACAAATTCTATACCATTTTAAGAAGGAAGAAATTCTACCAAAGGAAGGTTATCCAAGCATTAAGTACTCATACTCTAAAATGAAGCCTCTAATAATCATTCTTAATATCTTTTAGACCAGTAAAATTATATACAATGAGTATCAAATTTAAATATTAATTATAACATATTATAATATAATTGATTAATTTTGAAATAAAAATAAATAAATACTTTAAAGATTATATCAATTATTTTAGGGATTTTATACAATTTTAGTCAATAAAATAAAGTTAAATGATTTCATATTATATATATATGTAAGAGATTTTGTAATAAAAACAACCATATTCAACTCATGAATTGAACAAAGCCAGATAAATTCTAGTAAAAAAAATTATGAATTTTGAACTAGAACTTATTGTAATTGGGTTTAAGGATTAATATAAAGTGGTAAATGGGTATATTTTAGAGTTTGACGTTAAATTTTAGATGTTCATTATTTAAAATTAATTTTTATATTTAAACTATGGATTTTGAAGTTTCAATCAAGGAATGTTGAAAAACCTATCCGTAAATGTGATTTGTCTAATAAGCGTGATCACACCAAATGATATTTATCTATATTGTTCAACCAATCTTTGATGCACACATGTTCGAGCTAGAATTTATACCTAGCAGGAGTAAATGATACTTGACCAAAAGCATTTTTGAGATGCACACTGGAATTTGATTTGGAGTTACACCTAGCAGGAGCAAATGATATTTGACCATAAGCATTTTTGAGAGGCAAATTGGAATTTGGCAGGCATAATGTCCAGTCGAGCTCATATGATATTTGATTGCATAATAATGTTGAGGGGGTAACTTGATATTTTGCACACAGGATAATTTTACCTTCTAGCTTTTTTCTTTTTTTTTTTCTTTTTTTTTCAATTTACTTTTATTTTTGTTATAAAGAAGGGTTAAGGTCTTTTTTTTTTTTTTTATACATAAATTCCTGTTAAATTCTTCAATTAGTTTAAGGTAGTTGGTTTTTCAATTTTCCGACACAGAAAGCAAAATTTGAGGCAAAGAACTTGTTTCAAGAGAGTAAAGAACGGACAAAATGTTGTAGATTGAAGAAATGTAACGCTACTTTGTCACAAAATCTTAATGGATGCATGGGACGAACTGATATGGAATGGATAAGCATTGCTATTAGAATTTTTATGAACACAAACTATAATTCATGACTAAATCGTAATTTTTAGTTTAATATAAAATACTTTGATTTAATTTGAGATTTTAATTTTTTTTTTTATTTGACATTAAATTGATATCTTCTCCCAATATTGAAAGGGAGAATTGTATGAGTTTTTGGTGCCTTGGGATACCCAAGTGACACTCACACATCATCTTCTAAATCAAAGATTCAAGCAAAGCCCTTTTGAAAAAAGGGTTAGATATAATCCCTGAACATTCTCTACTGTCAATGTTTTTAATCCTTTGTGTTTGTTTGGGATATTAAAAACCCTAACATTTATTAGATGAATGATTTTTTTTTTTTCTGAATTGGTAATTTTTAACCTCGAAAGTCACCCAAATAGCATATTATGATTCAAACTATTTCAGAAAGTTTTCCAATATACAATAATTATATATTAGAAAAAAAAAAAAAAAAAAAAAAAAGAACCCAATATCAGGTTGTTGCTCTTTCCTGAAATCCTTGATATCAAATGTAATTAAAAATAAAATAAAATCAGTCGGCACTTACTTTTTGTTGAGTTGAAGCTATCGTTGACGTAATTTTAGTGGCATGCATGTGATTTCAAAAGAATTTTCAATCTCAAAGCTTTCTTGATTCATTCTGAAGGTAGAAGAACAATTTTTCATGTTTGGAATATTAATTTTGACTTGATAGTAAACCTTTTAATAACAAGCAACGTTTTGTATAATTGGGTGATAATAAATTTTATGACCTTACTTTTAAGTAGGGTTGTTTATAATTCACTTGATTTAGAGTAAATATTTTTTAATCAAATTAAATAAGTTAATTTTTAAATAATTCAATTTTGAACTAAATAAAACAATATTGACAATATTCAAACTGAAAGTATTTAGATTCGATTTAAATAATTGATTTAATTGATTTGACAAAAATAAGATTAAAAAAACATAAAATTTTAAAACATATTAAAATAATATAATATAATAATAATAAAATTGTAATAACAAAAAAAAATTAATAGGAGTTAAAATATGAAAAAAAACAATCAATAAAAGTATATGAATATAAAAAGTCAATAAAAGGAAAAAAATTTAAAAAATCTAATAATTAAAAAATCAATAGTTAAAATCTTAACAAATTTACATTCTAAGGAAATTAAATTAGTAGTAAATTATATACTTTTATAAAAATATAATGTTACTATATTTATGGGTTCAATTTAGTTTTATTAAATTTTATTTTTTAAAACCAAAATCAAACGAAAGATTTTATTTTTAAAAATTTTAAAACTGTAATCATTATTAAAAGAAATTTAAACCATAGTTTCTATTTAGCTTAAATTAGATTAATTTAATTTAATCAATTTGATTAATTTGCATGCGGTGCTACACTTTAGTTAAGAATCTCTAATTGCCGTCCTTTTAACTTCTTCGTAAATATACATATATTTACTTGCCCCTGTTTTTCTCTGTGTGTCTCTTTGCCATAAAACATACTCAATATCAATATTAACTATTAAATGTGCAGAAATTAGCACCCATATATACCTTGAATGGCTTGTATAACCAGCTTGCACATATCTGTCTTTCTCGAATGAAACACCGCTCTTATCTATTGTTTTTCTTCTCTTTTGAAATCGTCAAGAATGGCTTTATATGATTCTTAAGCCTCTATCATCCCTTTCTTTGGTGTGATAATCTCTTCATTGATCCTACAGAAGATTACACTTGACAAGAAACCAAGTAGAGAGACTTGTAAAGGGCAAATGGAGAAACAAATCGTCGAGAAGTGCCAAAAACGACTTCGGTTAGTGATCCTTTTTTCATCTGTTTTCTGCTTGGCATTGGTTTGCATCGATTATTTCGCTGTAATCAGTGCAAATAATGAATTTATAAATTTAGTTTTCAACTTTAGTAACGGCATGAGTACTCGATCAACTACTGGCATTGTCACAAAGTTTGTTAACAATGAAATAAATCATTCTCCAAGGAACAATGAAGAGAGCATGAAAAATGTATCTCATCATGTGGCAGATTCATGTTTAGGCCGATACATTTATATTCATGATCTTCCAAGCCAATTCAACGTCGATATTCTTAAGAATTGTCGAAAACTTAACAAATGGTTCGATATGTGCCAGTCTCTGAAGAACTCGGGCTTTGGTCCTCGAATGAAGAATTGGGAAGGAATTTTACAAAAGAATAGTTGGTTTTCAACCAATCAATTCCTGTTAGAAGTGATTTTTCATAATCGGATGAAGCAATATAAATGCTTAACGAGTAATTCATCGTTAGCTTCTGCAATTTATGTACCTTTCTATCCTGGTCTTGACGCGGGTCGCTACCTTTGGGATTACAACACTTCTGTGAGAGATTCTTTGGCTATCGATATGGTGAAGTGGCTTGCAGCAAAGCCTGAATGGAAGAAAATGTGGGGTAGAGATCATTTCTTTGTTGCGGGTAGAATTGCTTGGGATTTTCGAAGAGAAAATGATGCAAATTCCTATTGGGGTAATAGGCTTATGTGTTTGCCTGAAGCTATGAACATGACAATGCTGACAATTGAAACAACATCGTGGAGCAATGAATTTGCTATACCATATCCCTCATATTTTCATCCTTCTAGTCAAAGTAAAGTACTTCAATGGCAAAAGAAAATGAGAAATAGAAAAAGGAACTATTTGTTCTCTTTTGTTGGTGCACCTCGGCCTACTAGTAGCGATTCAATTAGAGGTGAGATTATTAGCCAATGTCGAGCCTCGAGGAAGTGCAAGCTTCTTGATTGTTCTTCTGATTATAAAGCATGTGACAATCCAATTGCAGTGATGAAAGTATTTCAAGACTCAATATTTTGCTTACAGCCACCAGGAGATTCGCCCACCAGGCGATCAACGTTCGATTCAATTCTAGCGGGGTGCATTCCAGTTTTCTTTCATCCGGCTTCTGCTTACGCTCAATATATATGGTATTTTCCCAAGAACTACACAAAATATTCAGTGTTTATACCACACACCGGCCTAAAGGATAGGACAGATAGTATTCATGATAATCTGGTTAGATTTACTGAAGATGAAATATTAAGTATGAGAAAGGAGGTAATAGGACTAATTCCAAAAATAGTTTATGGAGATCCGAGGGGGAGTAAGAATAAGGAACTCGAAGATGCATTTTCCATTGCGGTTAGAGGAGTTCTTGACAGGATAGAGAAAGTTAGGAAGAACATGGAAGATGGGAAAGATCCAAGCATCGGATTTGCAGAAAAGAACACCTGGAAATTCAAATTATCTGGGACATTTGAGGAGGATAAGTTAGTTCAATTTTTTAATTAATATGTGTAACAAATAGGGAATTAGTGAAGCAAAATAATTTTCATATTGAATATGTAGGTTATATTAGTTTGAATTCAAATAAAAAAAAAAAGAGTAAATTTTGGGTTTGGTGTTATGGAAAACAACAAATTTATATTAATCTATATTAAACATTATATTACATTGGTTCTTATATTATTCAAGAATTGAGTCTGAAATCATATTTGAATTCTATTCTTTCATTATTATAGTGAATCTTATTTAGAGTATAATTTCATATTGGATTTAATAAAGTTTTACCTGAATTTTTTTATTTTAAATTTGAAGAAATCATGGATAGGAGCGATGGTTGAGTAGAAGTGACTATGTCCACCCTCGATCTTACCTTATATTTTTCAGTCCTATCATATATTTTTTACTTATTTTTTTATATCTATCATATTTTTTTCATCTGTTCTAAGTTCTTATTGTTAATCTAAGTTATAAATATATTTGTTAACCTTGTTTATGTAATTTGGAGTTAAATTTTATACAATATATGAATAAATCAAAAATAAGATTAAGGTAAGAGTAAATATTTTTACTATTTATAAGTTAGGATTCACTTTGGTTTTTTATAGTGAATTTTAGTTATAAGAATAGTAATTAACTTTTTATTTGATTCATTTCTGCCTTTGTAGGAAAGATTAATATAATTTTGAGTTATAATTGTTATAAAACGAGGAAAGAAAAATCAAGGTTTAGAGTAATCTAGGCAAGGTAGATAATGTATGCATGATCAAGTTTAGAGGTCTAAGCCTGATCATGCATACCTTTGGAGGTGATGATAAATTTATGAAAATATAAGGTTTTATTAATATTTTATAAATTATGCTTTAATATATATGTTAATGTGTGAGTGTAGGATATATTACACTGTTATTGATCGAATATCATTATATACTCATGTATTCTGACAAATCTATTCTTGATGTCAAAATCATCAATTATGCAGTGGAATTGTTATTTAAATTTTTGAATAAGATAAATAAAGTAACAATTCAACCATAAAACAATATGATCCATTCATAAGGTTTTATTTTGCATACATGTTAAAACAAATCCAACCGTAAGGGATTTTAGAGTCCTTCATCTTATAAGTGACTCTTTGTCTTTATCAATCACAATGGTGTGCGAATTGCTCCGATTCCAAATTTAGGACGACACCAAGGTATCCTCATGAGACATCAAGGTAGAGAAAGTTATAAGAGAACTATGAGATCTTCTAGATTCTTTGAGTGATAAGATGCATATAGGAGTGAATATAAGAAGTAGAGAAAGGTTTTTAAAGATTGAAATTTGATTTGTTTATATAGAACACAATGAACAATCATTCATACAAATCTTATCATATTGTGATATTGCCCGAAGTCAAGATAATATAGGACGATGGTTTGTTTTAGAATGGCCACCAAATGTGAACATTGAGTTCTCAAAATTAGTTGACATGCACTGATTCTTTTATCATGGTTTTATCATTCAAGGTACATTCATCTAAACTTGCTTTAAGTAAAAAGATATTTGATAAAGAAAATCCATTTTCTTAATAAAACTTATTACAATTATAATTACACAGATATGACAATTGACTGTAATACTTGTAGGTATATCTTAAGGGCATTATTGTCATTTCTTAGCCTTAAGGTTTAATTTAGCTTAAAGGCTTAATTAGTTTAGTTTTTTAGATTATTTATAATTAAGTGTCATTTGAATTTTATCATTCAAATAGCATTAGAATAAGGAGGTTTAGGCATTAGCATGATAGTCTTCATGGAAACAATATTCAGGGTTAACCTTACTATACTTAAACGAACTAGTATACTTCATAGTAATTTTAGGCTAGAGTTCTAAAACTTACTCAATAAGTTTTTGGTGTCATTTTCTAGTACTATTAGATTAATACTAGACTAAGTAGTTCAATGCTCGTTTGAATGTTTCTTTTTGTTGAGTTTTTTCTAGTCTATTTATTTTCAATTTATATAGTCTATTTTGTTTGATTCATTCCAAGCATAATGGAAAAGAAATGTGTTCTATGTCACAACAACAATGCAATTGGTTGTGACAAGAACAAGCTTTGATTAAGACAGAAGTCTATGCCATTGGAAAGAGAATCTATACTGTAACAAAGTATTACTGTGTTGTGATGGGACAACGTGTAGAATTTCTAATCCTCCACTTGGATTTTTGTGCTAGGATAAATAAGACTTTTATTTTTAATTGAAGGACATTTTAGGAGGCTACCAAGAGAGCATAGAGAGAGATATTTCCAGCCAACCTTTTAAGAGATTAACAAGGATTGCTTTAAGCTACTTTTTAGACATTGATCAAGAATGGATATCCATCAATTCAAGATTGTTCTCTGGTAAGGGTTTTATTATTCTAACTCTAAAAAAATATGTTACTCTTGAGTTTGATTGTTTATTCTTTCTATTTTATCTTGATCTAAATTTATTTCAACTGGGGCAAGAATGTGACATAAATGTGATACTCAGTTTATTAATGTAATATAGGTTTAAGTTATCTTCATATGAGTTGATTAATTATCGACAGTTACAAATTTGGATGTTTGATCACTATTCAATTGATTTTTGATTAATTATTGATAGTATTTATGAATTTGGATGTTTTATCACTATTCAATTTATTTTAGATTTCATAATAATAACTGAAAAACAGGTCATTAAATTAGAACTATTGATAATTATCATGCATTGAGTGAAACCTAGAGATTTGTGAATGCAAGGTATGGGGTTTTAACAATCCATGATAGGTAAGCGTAATTTATGTGCTTGTTACAAATTCATAAATTTAACGCATTTTTTGTTACTCTAGCATAAGACATAGAGTCAATAGTTTAGTAACAAGGATAGATTAATACCACATGAGAATGGTTATTAATAAGTTTATGAATTCAACCGTTAACTTGTTGGATACTGAAAGATTGATAATTAAGTTAACAAAGGTAAAGCCTTCGCCCTTGTGTTCATTCTTTCATTAGTATTCTTGTCTTTGTGCTGATTTAATTTGCTTGTTTTAGTTTAATTAGTCTAGTTTCTTAGATTAGTTATAATTAAACATCATTTAATTTTTATTGTTCACATAGCATTAGAATTAAGAGGTTTAGGCATTAACATAGTCTTCGTGGGAACAATATTCAAACTTAACCTTACTATACCTGAACAAATTAGTACACTTGCTAGTATTTAAAAGGTAGAGTTCTAAAACTTACTCAATAATTACCATCATATGAGCTTGCATGTAACCCTAAGATATTTGTAGGTAGATTCTAATGCATAAAAGTTATATCCTTGAGTTTTTTTATCTATTGTTTTATATTAACACGCTAGGTCAATTGTTTGGTATATTATAATATCTATCATGCCTTACCAATGATGATTTGATCTATTTTAATTTGTTAGAGATAATCTAACCTGTTAGCATTATAATCTACTAATTTGATTTGTTCAATTTTAGGATAACATGATAATATTAGTAACATGTGTTTAATTATAAGTACATATGTGGGTATTGATTTGGATTCATTTTGTATTTGAATGCTTATGGTTGATCTGAGGACGAAGTTCGATTAGTATGTAGACATCTACGTCTACATTTGTCTATGTGTTTAACTATGCTACCCATGATTTAGTCTAATTATCGTTTGTCCAAAATTCATGTGTGTTTCTTAAGTTGACATGGTACTTCTGTTACATGTTTGGTATAATTATTAGTATTAATTAATAATCTATATGAATATGTGAAGAGTGGTTTCTGTTTTGTGCATGTGATTTAATTTATTAACAATTTGTTGCGCCACATGGTTAAGGTATGGATTGACAATAAATGACTCTGTGGTTATGTTTATGTCATGTAATAATGATATATAAATGTTGACAGAGTTGAGATGAGTTGAATGGAATTAGAATTGTATTTTTGTATTTTGTGTAATTGTATACAAACAAGCTAAAGTTGAACATGAACAATGTGCACAGTTGACAAACGCATCTATGCGATGCATATCCATGAATAAATCATGAAAATTGCCAAATATCATATTTTGTTTTTATGATATCCAACTAACCTTAGTTTTATAAGTTTTTCTAGTTGTTTTACTTATTATTATTCTTATTTTGGGAATGTTATAATTAATTATTTTGCTTGTGGATGTATAGTTATAATTTGTCTAATCCAAGTGAAAAACACTGGGTTGTAAAAACTTATCTTTAGGTACCTAAGAAAAACTAAAGATATGTTTTTTGTTTATAGAGAAGAGGATAAGCTAACTATTCAAGGATACATTAATGTCAATTTCCAAACAGATCATGATAACTTCAAATCTCAATCAAGATTTGTATTTTGTTTTCATAGTGGTAAAGTAAGTTAAAAAAGCTCCAAACATAATACTGTTGTTGATTTTACAATCAAGTCTAAATATATTGCATTAGTTAACACAACTAAGGAGGTAGTTTGGATTGAAAACTTCATCATTGAACTTGGAGTGGCATTTACTATTGTTAATCCTATTGGCCTCTATTGTGACGGCAATGGGGCTATAACACAAGCTAAGGAACCATGGTCTTATTAAAAATCCAAACATATTCTTAACTAGTTTCACCTAGTATGAAAGATCGTTTAGCTTGGAGATATATAGATTAAGGGAGTTGATACAGATGAAAACTTGACAAATCCACTAACAAAGCCTCTGTCACAGTAAAAGCATGACAAATTCGCAAGAGCAAATGGTCTTAGGCATATGTGTGACTAGTTATATTGCAAGTAGAAGATTGTTAAGATTGGTACCTAATAGTCATGTATTTATTGTTATGTTTACTTGTATTTACTCATTTACTCATACCTTGTGTAATTTGTAAATACATTCTTGATTATTAATAAAATTAAGTTTTTAGTTATATTATTGTTTGATACATATATAACATGTCCTTAGTATGGTAAAATAGAGATAATAAGATCAAATAACTAATCATATTTTTCATACACACTTATTGATGATTGTAATCTCAGCATCACTATGAATTTAGGACACGAGTGATTGTATAAGAATTATCATAGTATCTATGATCTTATCAAAAGGTAACAGCGGTTTACACGTTTCAAGGTATGTTGCTTATAGTCTGGTCTTATATATTGGTGCATGATTTGTTAGTCATATTCACTAGATAAACTCATTGAAGAGAACTTCATATAAATGAGGTTTCCTATGTTTATGAAAACATTATCTTAATTTAATAGATATATGTAGTCCTTTGACTTAAGATTACCAGACTATCTTATACTATGAGTGATGTTCATTTGATGTTATCAAACGCAACATTATAAATAAGGTATTACAAAGTTGAGCAATCAACTACATCATGATCAATATGAAAGCTATGATTAATTAACATAAAATTCATCACTCTCAAATACAAGGGTTATGTCTCAGTTGAGTTGTCTATAACCATTGAGATTATGACCATAACTTGATTGGTTAAATTCATATCTGATATTTTGTTTTGGATATTTGCACATACAAGGGGTATATAAGATAAACACGTATCTATATTTCATTATTATAAGACATGATGATAAAAGGATCATATATATATTAACCATTGAGTTGATCAAGCTTACAAGCGTTTTCTGACACTCTACTATTCAGGTGATCATGATATTTTGATAGAGACCATTTATGATCTACGTTCGGATTCAGTTTGAATTTAGGTACTATCAAAATAGTAAGGAGCTTGAGGGTCACACATTAAAGACTTAAGATCGAAGCTTATATTATTGTTGTTCTAATAATTACACATACAAGTATTATTACATGTAACTTGCTGGATCCATTCATATTAGGTTAAAAATCAAAGTTTGGGATTTGCCTTGATGCACTATCGTGACCATCCTTAGGTCATGGGCATATATCTAAATGGTTGACAAAATCTAGAGTATTTGGATGGAATTAGGTTTGACTAAATCAAACTAATTTGAAATTTGCATAGTCTACTAATATACAGGCATACATATGTTCATTCATAGGCGTAAGTATAATTGGCTAAGGATTATCATGATCTTTTGAATCAAGAAAATCTTGTGTGATAAAGATTAGATCATGTGTTATCCAAACGTTGATACATGATCGTGAATGTATTATTCACATTCATGCATAGAGTTGTCATAGGCATACATTGTTGCAATCATACCCGTGACCATGTCTCTATATAAAAAGATTGCAGTGTTTTCTTATGCATGAACACAACAAAAACTTAAAACCCTAGTCACATCTGTATATACCTTATTCACAATCATGCATATGTAGGTGTTAACACCTTAAGAGTGCACAAAACCTTCTTCATTGCTCCGTGTGGACTTTTCAAAATGCCCTTGGCTTACGAGACATAGGAAAACAATTATGTCTTGCCATGTAAAGGTTTGGAGGAGCCATCAAAACACCCTGCATTTGGTTATTTGTTTTTATGATTTTCGTTTTGTTGAAAAATGGTGATCCTACTAGAAGGACTCGAAACTTTGTTTGAGTTTTAAGTTGTGCTACATGACTACCCTTCCAATGACTTGGGGTTCCTATACACCTTACACATGAATTGAGAAGCACATGCTTTTTAGACATGTTTATGAATAGTCAATTGCATGAAATGATGTGAATTGCCAAGTTCTTGAACAAATGAATATTTATAAACAAAATGATAATGAACACGCATTTACTAAGAAATGCATAAATGTGATGACACATGTTTATATTAATGGCATGAATGTAATGAGTCGTGTACACATTAATGGATTGACACCTATAAATGAAGGTGGCTTTGTTCACAAAGGAATGCATTATTTTTTTTATAGAAATATAGCCTTTTTTCTTTTTTCTTTCCTCTCAAATTTATAAAAATTTTCAAATTTATTTAGTTCACTAAGTGTTGCTAATTCAAAAAGTTCGATTGAAGTCTACTAGCTATTGTGTTGCAACTTCAAGAGATTGAAGTATTGTATCTTAAGAGACGAAGTTTAATAATTCTGTTTAGCTTTTCACAACTATATCTTGTTTCAAATAATATTGCACATTGTTATTAAATTATTTCTTTTATTTGTTAAGTGATTATCCATCTTCCAATTCACATATTTTGACTAATTTGACAACAGAACACACTTCTCCAAAAGCTACATTTGCGATTCAATCCATTGTTGCTCTAGCCCGTGTCTCTAAAGCTCCAAAATTTTAAGCTATTCTTTATCATTTGTTTAATCTCTAAATCTCTTCCTTTAAACTTTGCCTGTTTTTTTTTTTTTTGCCAAATGTTTGGCTGAATATATCCTTCCACCAACTTTTGTTCACATAATGTTTGTCCATTTTATGTTTTGACAAACAAAAGGTCGCCGAAACATAAATTCAATTATAATAAATTATTTACATATAATTTATATAATCATTTTTATGTATTTAAATAAAATACCATCTGTATGATTAAAAAATATATATATATGAAAATCTTCAATAAGCTATATGAATGGATCTGGGATATCATCAACAGCTGGAAATTTCAAACTTTATTGATAAATACATTATAATGAGAAACAATTCAATTATAAAGTCTGGTTATTCTTGCATCATAGAATGGCATATTTTGGTTTGGGTTTTTACCTAATTTATTCTTTTATAATTCTTGACGCATCTTCGTTAAAGATTTCATCACTAACTGTAATGTGACCCTAAAGCATGTAAATCTCAAACTTGTTGCATTTTACGTGCCTTTGAAATGACTCCATTTCATGATATAGGCCAAATTTGTGATCCCATTAAGCTCAAACGATATTCTTAAAAATGAACCCTCCCAATGTTGCCTCCTCCATTGAATCTGTTGAATTATCCATCACAAAACTAATCAAAAATTGCCACAGAAAGGTTGAATGGAAAAACATGTTTAACCCTGAAGAAAAAAACCTGGACAAAGCGCCATGGAGAAATCGCCTGGTCCAGTTTTTAGAATCAACCATGGTTCGCGTACTCACGATCATTCTGCTTATTGTCGATCTCGTTGTCGCTATTCTTGAACTTTCTTCTTCATTGCTGTCATGCACGCCTGAAAAAAAGCACCATTTAGAGCAAGTCTGGTTCCACTGGGTAGAGATTGTTATATTAATTCTACTTTCGGTTAAAATAGCTGGTTTAGCAATAGTACTCGGCTGGTCATTCTTTAGACGTCCGGGCTATGTGATTGACGGAGTTGTTGTGATTGGAGCGATGATTTTGGAAATGTTTTTGAAGGAAAAGGGAGGTGGGTTGCTTGTGGTGGTGAGTTTGTGGCGAGTTCTGAGATTGGTAGAGAGTGCATTTGAGTTGAGTGATGAGGCAATTGAGGCTCTGATTGAAATTATTTTATGCCAATTTGAAACCCTTAAAGATGAGAATATCAAACTTACGGAGATGGTCTGTGAGAAAGATAAGATGATAGAACAGCTTCAAGAAGAACTGGATCAGTTCAGACGCATTTATCTACATTGTAGCAGTAAGCATTTGAATCTATATTAGCTAGATTACTTATTATTGTATATATCTATATCTATATATATGAAAGATTTTTTAAATTAATCTTGTTAATTGGCCTTAAAAGAACAAAACCTGTTATTGTTCCAGGCCAATACAGAAACAAGTAAACAGTAGAAATAAAAAAAGAAATAATTTTCAAATAATTTTTAAAAATTTATAACTTATATATTTATATTAAATCTTAATAACCCTTCAAATTTGAAATCTCATAATTTATCTATTTATTATTCAAAAATTCATATTCAAAATAAAAATGTAAGTTGTAAGAGTATAAGAGTAAAATTTAAAAATTTTAAAGATTTATTAATATTTTATTCAAATCTAACTATGTGCTTACAAACTTTTCAAACTAATAAACTATAATCTCAAACTCAATTTGATATTAATTAAATCAAACTTAGTTTAACACAAACTAAGCTACTTTTACTAGGCGCGATTTACATCTTTAAAGATGTGTTTGGTTTAAAGAATTTTTGAGGCTAAAAGATATTTTCCACTCAATGTTGGTTGAAATAACAGAATTTCATATATTAAATTTAAAAATAAAAAACTAATTTTCATATATTTATTAAAAATTAACCGTTAATTTTAACAATCAAAGAGTATTTATGTTATTTTATCCAAATATTATAAAAAATATATTTGAAGTATAAATATCATTTTTTCAAATTTAGAAATGGTAAATAAGTAATTTCATTTTTGTTAAAAAATCATTACATTCATTCATATATTTTAAAAATATTTTATAACTTCAATAGTTTAAATATATATTTATACTCTAAAATTTTTTAAAATTAAAAAAAAAACCTCTTAAAATTTCAAAAAACAATTCAATTTTTTTCAAATTTTTAAAAACTCCTAAAATTTTTAAAAATATACATTTTACCCTAAACATATATCATTTTAACTAAAGATGGTTTTGAAGTATAAATATTATTTTTTTAACTTATAGAGATAAATAGATAATTTTTTTATCTTATTTTAAAATTTATTATATTCATAAACATATTTTGGAAATATATTTTAACTTTAATAGTTTGTAATAAGATATTTACATTGTCTGACTTGTTGTATTTGTTGGATGTAATTATTATTTTTGAAATCATTGAGTGACATATTAAAATTTTGAAGATCCTTTCAATTGTTTCAAATTTCAAAAAACACCTCAAACTTTTTTAAATTTCAAAACTTTCTTCAAATTTCCAAAAAAAAACTCTAAACTTTTTTCAAATTTCAAAAACCCCTAAAATTATTAAAAGATTATAGTTTAATTGTAATAAAAAATTAGGAAAAATAAAATAAATAACCAAATTTAAAAATTATTATATATAATTAACTATACTACTATATAATTTAGCCAAGATGACCACCAAATTGCCTACTTATAATTACATTTGAAATGCATATGTAAAACTTTTGAATCCAAAAAATCCACACAAAAAACCCCACGAAAATACATAAATCTGCATGAAAACAACCTAACACAATCTGAATAGATGTGACCCACAAATTTCTTCGATGAATACCATTATTTATGATAATGAAAATGGAAAATAAGGTAACCAAATTGATCATTGCACAATTGTCTTTGATTTGATATGCATTTTGATATGATTTGATAAGTATTTTGGCTGGAACATGTAAAAGAAGATGAACAATTTCTGACCGCAAAATTTCAATTTATAGCCAAAAATATAGTCAGTTTTAGCCATATTTTTATACATATGCATGCGTATATAACTTTTGTTTATGTTGTGATTGAAATTATGGCTAAAAAGTGGGTATTTCTTGCCAAAAAATGAGTCATGTGCTATCGTATGAAGTTACACAATTTGGCTTTTTTGTGATTTATATCATCGAAATTGTCTAATTTTGGCCTTTTTTGGTTGTACATGCATTATAGGTTGTTTAGTCAATAATATAGTAAGCATTTGGTGTTGGAAAATACTGAATTTTAGTCAAAAATTGTTGTAACTATCCAATTTGTACGATTCGTGTGAGATGAATTTGTAACATTTAAAGGTGTTGGATGTGTTTGGGGGGGTAGTTTGCTTTTTTTTGCAGTTGTTGGATACGTGGGTCACACGGATTTCGCAGATTTTGCAAGTTTTTAAAGCTTTTGGATCTGTGGTGCACATCAGAGGGATTTTTGTTTTTTTTTTTATAAGTTTGGGGGTAATTTTTATATAAAAAATAATAGGCACCTTTTTTATGTTTTTCACTATTAGGGTTTTTTGATATTACTTGAATATGGGGTGAATTGATATTTTACGTATAAGGGGAATTTTCCTAGTTATGCATAAGGGTTTTTTGATATTTTCTTTATTAAGGTTTTTTGACACATAGATTTCAGATATACAATCTTGTTTTCGAAAAAAAAAACATTTCTTATGATATTATAAATAATATTTGTTTCATCTATTTTGATTTTATGTAGAATAAAAAGCAAAGAATTGATATTAGGTATGAGATATTCCCAATTGACTATCGTTGTAAGGTGTCAATCACTTTTAGATGCTCAAAAGATATCATATTAAGTATTAGATTCACTTTGACAGTGAGTTAATTAAAATTGTTTGAGTCCTCATGCTTTAGACATCTATTAAAGTTACCTAATAGTAAATTTAATAGTGTCTTGATACACTCATTCATCCAATGGTTGTTAGTGAGCAGAAACAAAAATAAGAATTTTGGTTTAGTATTAATAGAGTTAATGTATGATTTAGCCCTACAAGTTCATTCTCTTCATCGATCTAAGATTTAGTCCCATATCTAATATATGTGTATACTTACACAACATCGACCAACATAGGATTATGGATAAATACTTTGGTTACATATGATATTAGTTTCATATGCAGATGTGCTGGAAGTATAGAGACGAGATCATAAGGGGACAATAATGTCAACGCAGTGAAGATAGTGTTATTAAACTATCTTCACTATGACTTACTAGTGACAAACAACCAAAAGGTTGTTTAGACTAAAATGTTAAAATTAATTAATGATCTAAAGGCTTTCAGAGTACGTGTATTGGAGGTCGCTAGTCAATAATATTTCCCAAATTGCTCGACCCTGCATGCTGAGACAAAAGACGTGACATGCTTGGATGGGATGCTATTGACATCATATTTTATGGGGACTTGATAAGTAAATATTTATATAAATTTAGTTACATTTGTATTATGTTAAATAAGCAAAATTATCGAAATAATATTAGCCATAAATATGAGTATCAATGCCATAATAATACCATTATTAGTTAAGAATGCTAAATATTGGTACAGAAGTGTTCTTGAGTATGTAAATTTTCATTTTTCAATTTTGTTATTATGATGATTTCATATAATTTGACTTTTTTCATGTTGTAGTCAATTGATATATGAATCAACCTGGTTGGTGTTTCGTTGCAAGAGGACCTTACCACCTCTATACACCTTACACAGGGTGAGGTGAATAATGTCAACATTGACAAAGGGATGGTAATACCTCACTAACCACCCCTACAAGGGTTAGAAATATTCCTATATAATTATTAGATATATATATATATATATATATATATATATATATATATATATGTCACTACTCATTTATAAGTGTGAATCTGTGTAATAATCATTGTAGGAAAAAACATCGATTTTAAATGAGATAATTAAGTTAGTGTCTCCAGAGCTAAAACACCCACTTCAGAAGTCAAACAACCGCCTCAAGATGCTTAAGTAGCAATAAGTACATGTATAATAAACTTGCCTAATTTTGTCATTTACATATAAATATCTAATATTTAAATAACTATATCATGCAATGAAAGGGTATATGGGAATCAATTGACACTACTTGAAATACTGGGGTCAATGTTACTTTTTAAGATGATAATCCAGTAACCAACCCACAAAGCATAAGGTATCCATATAGGAATCACATTCGATATAGAAACTTATATTGTATATACTAATAACATTATCATGGTATTGTCCATTATAACACGCATTTATCATTATATCATATTCTATTCACTGTACATAGTCAAGCGGTTAAGAATGGTCCACATAAGCGTATCCATTCACTGACCTAATAATAAAAAAGTTTGCCCACCAATAGCTCGATTGATCTTACAATCCTCAAATTATGAGATGAAAATAAAGACATGGTATGACAATACTAAAGGAATAGATGCATGAGGTGTGCTTGGCATATGAGATGCATCAAAAGACCTCTTATAGAAAATCATCATTAAACCAAAACACTGGTTGATTGATAAGATTATTGCATTGTCTACATCATATTAGACCATTTTTAGCATGTGGTCACCTTTCTGGCTAATATATTTTGTTTTGGATACAACATGTAGATGCATTATTGGCGATCCTTCGATATCATCAGTACGATAAAATAAATGAGGTCCACCAAAATTAGACCATAGTGTACATGTCTTTTCTAAGGTATCTCTAGTTTGAGTTTAAGGAATTTGAAGATGTTTCTAATAAATATATGTATCTAGACATGTACAAGTCATTAATTAAAGATATCATACATTAAACTATGTTTTTAAAGGCATGGAGTAAGGTGGTATGTACATAATTTCATATTTAATTGAGTTTATCTTTATTTTTTAATTAAATATTAATAGTAATAGTAATCTTTTTTTGTTTCTAGGTTTTCATCCTCACTAACTTTGAAAACGTGTATTAGGTTTAAGGAAGCATTAAACTTCATGCATGGACATCGATTGTGTATAATTCTTTACAGAGTTTCATGGCAAATGTTGATAATTTCAATAAGCAAATAAAGATGTACATAACCATAATACCATACATGATATGACAAACATGATATTGAGAGGTCGTCAATGTGCCTCTACAAGTAGATCCATTCACTTTGTTGAAGAGGGTTAATGCATCATAATCAAAGGCTGAATCTAGGAATTGTAGTATGTATATGTTACACTTCATTAAATGTCTTGCATTAAATCTAGACATGGATGATACAAGACCAAGACATATCATTTATATGCTTATGTTAAGCCACGAAATTATTTTTCAGCCAAGTTTAAGAAGATATATATGTTACGATTGTATATGTTTGTTGACATATTTGTTATTAGATATTATTGTATATGTATGTATTTGGCTTTTAATGCATGATGCATATGTATTAGGCATTAGGAAATGAAGATATTCACATAATAATCAAGTCCAAACATGTGAAATGTATCATATTTTAAGAAATTAACAAGTTACATGTACAAAAAATAAACTTAAACCAATAAAATACTCAAGTTCAATATATTTTAAGAAATACACAACTTACAAATTAAACCAAGCACTCATTACAAGTGTAATCGACACACAAAGTGAAAGTAACCAATCTTTGGTATGTGATGGTCCCTTACTTGCAGAATGCGTTAATGAACCATAGGGCACAAAGTTAACTTTTGGTGTAGGGGTTTTACATGTGTTTTTCATATGACTAACTTGTTGGCATTTGCTATAGTGCTTTTCAACAATAGTCTCTCCTTGTAAAGGATGTTTGTCTTTATTTACTGGATGACTAATATGATGACACATGATACGTGGTGGCAAGATAACTTTATTATGGTCCACAACGATCTATTCATATTGGTCCCTTAATATATTGACATTTTCTACAGAGCTCTCTCTATAACATGCAATGTTGTAAGAAGGATAGACTTACTGGTTGCATGTAGACAACTTCAAATGTCTAGTGTTAGTAGTTGTGTGTTTGTATAGGATCTATGTCATTTGAAATTTTTTACATGTACATGTCTGATCCTTTACATCAACAATTATTATATGTTGTCTATTATCGAGAACCTCATATGGGTAATTATTAATAGGTCATACCTATAGGTGTATAGACTTTGTGATATGGCCAACAATCTTTTCCTCAGCCCAATGAGTGATTTGGTTATTATTCTAAGCTGCAATAATTACAACATGTTAACACGATGATGTTTATGCAAAACCTTAGTTGATAAAAATGAATATAAAAAAAAATCAAATTATACTTAGTTGCATGGTTTCTTTGCTCATGGAACCATCGCTGAAGAGTACTCATAATAAACTCTGCAAACATAGTAATAGGTAAACCTCATGCATGTCTAGCTAGAGGATTAAAAGACTCTATAATATTTATAGTCATTATGTTATACCTCAAGCCTGAAAAATATGCCTATACCCATTGTTCATACCCAATTTTGAATAGGTAGTGTGTTACTTCTACATTTATGTTGTCCAGTGCCTTAAAAAATTGTATCAAAATCTTCTATTATGTAGGTCTTTGTTATCTTCTAGTATAGAGGTGCTAGTCATGAGTTGACCTTGAATTTAATTTTCATGTTACCCAATATGTGATGACAACAACATCTATGATGAATATTGGGGAACATTTCATCCACAACAGAAATGATACTGACATATTAATATGAAATCATAGCAAACTTTGGCACATGACCTAAATAATCCCTTAGCCTAGTAAAACACTAACTCCATATTGCATGATCCTCACTACCTATAACACCAAATGCAATAGGGTATATCTGATTATTTATATCCTTTGCAATGGTAATAAATAGAGTTCCAAAACTTTTACCCTTCAAACATGCCCTATTAATGCATAGAATAGGTTGAATGGTTCATTAAAATGCTTGGATACTACAATATATAACCATGAAGAAATTTTTAAATTTTTGATATTCATCAAGCCTGATATCTATACAAGTACCTAGGTTATGATGCATTAAATTAAAATAATAGTCTGGTAATAAGGCAAATTATTCCTCTGGTGTGCTTCAAAGTGCTCTAAATACCAGTTTTTGGCTCACTATGCCAAGGAACAAGATACGTTAATTTGATACTTTTGTGCAATGTTCTTTATAATTTTCTTTGGTGATATATGGAGTCAACCAATTTGAACCTTTTAACCAATAATTGACCCAATCCTCAAGCCCTAGATTATCGATGATATGATGCTATTTGATCTCTTATACAATTATATTTAATTACTGTAATTCGTAGTTAAAGAACTTTGAACCTCCAATTTTAGTTACTTACACACGCTATGTATACAGTTGATTATGGCATATCACCTCCCATCTATTTGTTATTGACTTCCTCACTTTGAACTAGTATTTGTTTTCTATGTAATGTCTTCTAAATGCATTTATAATACTTTGTTTATTAGGAAATATGTTTTTCACTTTATAATTGTTCTATCTCTTTAGATTCTTGAGGCTCGGGATGCAGAAGGTAGGTTAGGGTGCTTAAGCAACCCTTTAAAATCTACAATCGATACATTTTGCACATATAATTCTATATGATTATGTATAATGTTTAGCTTTTAGGCATTATTTGGACTTGCTATAGCATATTGAGCATGCATCTTCTACTCAAACTTTTATCCTTTAATAAGAAAATCATCTTTCTCATTATTATGGCCAAAGGAATCCTACACAAATTTATCATGCAAACTAGTGAAGTAGTCATCATTAAATTCTTCTTTTATTTTGTTTTCTACTGCTAGAACCCTTGTCATGTCATTAATACAGTCACCCTCATCTTTATCCAAGTTGTTAGTATCGCCTCATGTACAACATCTATAGGAGCATCATCGTTGAACTCTTAGTCCATTATCTTTGGTTATTGAAAATCATAATAGTTATTTGATATCGATAAAGGAACTATCAAACAAATGACTTTAACATATAGTGGAATGTATTCATTCAAGTGAATAGAGAGTTCAATAAAGCATTCCACATGTGATCACATATAATCACTAAAGACTTCTTATTTTTAAGATTTACGATTCTCATAGATAACTCAATCTTATTTACTCTCAGGTTTGTATAAAGAATTTCACACAACATTTGAATCAATTCTTCTAATGTTGTGCCCTTTGATATTTTGATGGCATCTTCTTATCCTCAAACATAAATCAATGTATTTTCATTATTATCTTCAACCTATTTACCTTTATAACAAACCAAAACATATCTCGACATTTTGACTAAACCTACAATAACCATATATTGATCTTTAGTTATAAGTCTAATATATTAATTTTAATTTTCAGAATTATATTTTAGAGGTTTAAGAATTATAATTTAGGATTTCAAATTATGTTAACAAGTCATGTTTATGTTTTGTTTATGGTTTAAGGTTTTAGGGTTTAGAGTTTACAATAATATTTACATTTAGACTTAGAGTTTATGGTTTAGGGTTTAAGGTTTAAATTTTACGTTGAGGGTTTTTCTATTTATGGTTTATAATTTTTTGTTTAGAGTTAGGTTTAGGTTTATTATTTAGAATTTAGGACTATGTTTTATAGTTAGGTTTACTTTTAAAGTTGTAGGTTTAGAATTTATGGATTATGTTTATGTTTCAGGTTTCTAACCCTTATCAAATACCAATATACCTTCATATATGAAAAATTTTCATTTAACCTCTCCATATTATGTAAAATTTCCATTTCACGCCAACATTATAAAATATTAATTCATTTAACCTCAACATGATAAATAATTTATTAACCCCTCCATGTCATATAAAGTTCTATTTATTAAGCCCTCCATGTCATATAAAGTTCTATTTATTAAGCCCTCCATGTCATATAAAGTTCTATTGCATCTCAACATTATAAAATGTTAATTAAGTCCTATATGACAAATTATCAATAGACCCCCAACATAATAATAAATCGTCAACTAACCTCTCCATATTATATAAAATTTTTATTTGACCTAACATTGTAAAATATCAACTAAATCCTATATGACAGAATATCAATATATCCTTACATATCATTTCAGTCCCTTTATTTATAATAAGTGTTACACCTTAAATTTAACATTAATTAAATTTTAACTTAAATTTGTACTCATACCTCAATAATCAATTTTTCTTCCTTGAATTCAAACAAGAAAACTTTCTTTGTTTCAAATATGGTATATGTTGTATTGGGGTAAAGAGGTGGTTCATAAAAAATTCAACAAATAAGTGGGAATTTTATATTTTTTTAATTTAACAGGTAAAATTTTATCATTTCAACAAATATTAGGTGAGAATAAGTTTTTTGACCAATTTTTTGTTACTAAAAATTAGAAACTACTAGAAAAATAAGCTACCTAACATATTGATATATAAAAATAATTGTCGTATTTGATTGGTGATAAAAAAATATTATAATATTAATATATTTTAATACGTTAATATGTTAGAAATTAAAATTATTAAAATAATATTTTATATTTAAAGAAATAAAGTTATATTATGACAATAAATTTTAATGGAAAATAGTAAATAAAATAATTAACCTAATATAAAAATTATTAAAAATAATTAACCAACTCAATTTTGAATTCAACCAAAATGACCACACTTTTCAATTTCATCAGTCAACATACCTTTTATACTAATTTTGTCATATATGATGTAATTGATGTTTTGATAATGTTTGGATGCAATGAAAATTTGATATAATATAGAGGGGTTAATTGATGTAAACACCAACAATGCACAGTTGTTTGATTCTTACACATGGTCTGTTGAGCACTATCAACACACGAGACACACGATGGTCGTTTTTCTTATGCATGGTCGTGTGCTAAAATTGCAAGGTCATGCTTTGTGAATTGGATGAGAATAAGCCTTTGCATGATCAGTTTTGCATGACTAGGGTGGTATTGTGTTTGTTCTTCAATAAGCACGATCGTTTGTTCTTTCCTTGCGTAATTATGTATCTTCTCAATCTTTCTTCTTTGTGTATTATATGTTGCATAATGTTGTCACACAATCAGCTTGATAGTGCGTCTCTTGATTTTTCACATGCATAGTGGTATAGTAACTTCATACACAATCATGCATTAATTGGAGCATCTTGACCATCTTGCACGATGAGATTACACGTCTTGAAAGGTCATGTCTTTTCACAATGCAAGATACACAATTGTGTGTCAATTATAAGCACAGTCGTGTATTTGACCTTTGATATTCTTGCTTAACATGACAAAGTTGCACGATTGAAGGACAGTTATGTTAGACCTGGAAGGTACAAGCATGGTAGTGCTCTATTTCAATACGATCATGTTAGAATTGAAATTTTTCTCAAAAAGATTATAGGCCCTAGCATGGGGATAAGCACAATACTGTGTTTTTAATGTATGTTCTACATTATAACAAGGCATGATCGTACTCAATGGGCACACAATCGTGTGATGCCTAAAACCTACAAAAATACAACTTTTTACCCTTTACATCATGAATTAAGTCATGTAAAGGGTAAAAAGTTTAATTTATGTCAATTTAAACTTTAATTTAAATTGACATAAATTAAAAAAAAATTGATAGAGTTTCCTCTATTTTTTAGATATTTCTTTTTTTCAAAACAAGTGAAAAACATTATCCATAATCAACCATCAATAAACTACTACGTAACATCTACATCAAAAACACTAACATCATCAATGCAATATATTGTTAAATATAAGCAATATCCATCATCATCAACAAAGCAAGAGTATCATCCAAATCATCAACTTTCCAAATGATCAAAAGAACAAAAACCAATATTAAACAACATGAATCACTGTGAACATTATAAAACATAAGGCCATGCAATGTAAATAACTATGGCACAAAAAAAAAAAAAAAACTGATGTTCTTCAAACGTCATTTTAAACCATAAGGAAAACCCGATGAATGCTATATAATGAAAAATGCATAAAAAATTGATCATAAGGTGAAACTCAACAAGTGAATGCAATATCATTAATCAACAAGAGACATATCGTGTGTAGGCGGCTAAAGTGGTGATCTGGCAATATTAGGCTTCGAGGATTCTCCCTTCAAGCATAGAAACTCAACTGAAAATGTTATATCAAAACTCGTTAAATTCACTCTGAAAATTCTCAAAGTTATCATTAAACTGATCAAATGCCCTTCAACATGATTACATAAGCTTAAACATGTGTTATGACTTAAAGGCATATTGGGCTTTGGGTCCAACTTCAGTTCTAGCATGGTGCCCTCGCTACCACTCATCACTCCAATAATTATTAAAGAAGCTACTAAAGCCCTAATTGAAAGCCTAACCAAAGGATCATGTTTATCAATACCTGCAAGTAATCATTAACCTTCAGCTCTATCTTTTTCAATAACTCTTATATGACATAGGACATCAATATCAGGTATATGAGCTTCCTCAAATGGGATCTTATATACCCCAAAGTTATTTAGAGAGATCCCCAAGTTAACCACCAAAAATATGATAAACATGCCAAAGTTGATGAGAACTTTCTTTTTATCATTGTTCATATAAATGTCATTCAACTTGTTTACCATCTAGTAAATGAAGTCCATCAAGTGACCCATCATAGTAGCTTCCATTACTTCTATGTCCCAAAAATGGACAATACCATTTGTGTTTGTTCATGTATTAAGTGCGTATATGACCATTCAATGAAAGATCTATATTCTTAGGTTATTTAAAGACGAAGCCTTCACTGTTTGAGCCTTATAAAACTCTAAACCACTCAATAAAGCCTATATCACCTGAGAGCTCCATTCATTCACAAAATCTAAGATACTTACAGCATCACATTCAAGTCATATAACCAACTAGTTAAGGATAACAACTCAATCATTATTTGTTAATCTAAAAGATATAATATGATCTATAATTGTATCTCGAGCTTCTTTTTTAACTGATAAATAACTAAAAAACTCATAAACTAAGTTCTTATAAGTATCTAACCTCATGAAAAATAGCTTATTTAATTTCACTACATTAACTATGTTTATAATCTCATCCAATAAGCTTATATTTTCCTTAAAATGTGGTTATCCAAACAATGGCCTACATAAATTGCATACTTCATGGGTTTTACGAGTAACACTCTTTGGGAGCGGGATATGGTTTTCTTATCATACCTTTTGCGAGTAATACCTTTTATAGATAGGATGAATAGATTACTATACTTACAGAGTTTATTAGAAGCACTCTTCAGTGATGGTTTCGTAAGAGAAGAAACCATACAGGTAAGTATAATTTGATTTTTTTATACATTATTAACAAATAATGTTTTCATTGCATATCATTGCTCTGCTGTGTTGTAATCATTATAGATTAGTGTAATAGCCAAATAACTTCATAGACTGAAGATAAAAATTGACAACCACATTAGAAAGTCTACACACTTGTATGTGCGTTGTATTAATAATTACTAATACCAGGTTCTTAGTAGTGGACAACTTACAATGATTATTGATGTAAAAGACCAAACATGCTCATACCAAAAATTCTAACTTACATAGATTTTGTACAAGCATGCAACTATTGCAACAATACGTATAAAGTTGTCTATGTATAACTAGTGGGTTCAGTTATATTACAACACTGCATGTTATAGAGACATTTATGTAAAAAATGTAAATCCATTATGTAACCAATCAGAATGTATCATGTTAGGCTATTATAGAGTTGTTTTACCACTATATATCATACATTATTATGCCAACTGTCCAACCAAGAGAGATAGATATTCATCACAAGAAGAGATTGATGTTGGAAAACACTATGGTCGATATCAACAAGCTGGTCATATGAGAAACACATGTAAAACCCTTACACTAAAAGTTAGCTTTAAGCCTTGTGGTTCATCAAGGAGTTTTATAAACAGGAGACTATCACATACCAGGGATTGATTGCTTTCACTTTTTTTATCAATTGTACTTGTAAAATGTACTTAGTTAAATTTGTAAGTTGTGTATTTCTAAAAATATATTGAACTTGAATATGTTATTAGTTTGACTTTATTATTTGTACATGTAACTTGTTGATTTTTATAAATATTATACATCTCACATTTGCAAACTTCATTATTATGTGAATATGACAATGTTGTATTCTTCATTTCTTTGTATATAACATATATGCACCATACATCATGCTTCAAAAGCCAAATACATACTATTGTCCCCTTGGTGTTCTGATAAAGATAAAAACATGTTTTAAAGGCTAATTTACCCTTGCTATGACTTAGTTCATGAGACAAAAGGTAAAAACTTTTATTTTTACAGGTTTAAGGCATTGCACAACCATATCCTCATTAAGCATAACTGTACACTATGGTAATTTAACATCTGTGTCTAGAACACAGTATCGTGCCCATGTCCATGCTAGAGCCTGTAATTTTTTTAAAAAGAATTTTAGGTCCAATACAATTATGTCAAAATATAGCACGATGTTGTTTAACATGATTGCATTTGAATTTATTATATAAGGGTGCAAGTGAAAACTCAAGAAGCATATTATCAAGCTAATCATGTGACAACATCATATAACGTGTGATACATGAATAAGAATTGAGAAGATATATGATCATGTAAGGAAAAAACACATGATTGTGCTCATTGAAAAATGAACATACTACCACCCTCGTCGTGCAAAGGCTTATTAAAGGTAAGTCACAAAACATAACCTTATAGTTTTGGCACTCAACTATGCACAAGCAAAATAACCATTATGTGTGTCTCATGTGCTAATGGTGCTTAAGTCTCATATGAGCTTCTGGAATTTAAAAAGATATACATGAAGAAATATAACACAATTGTGCGGAGGGAATGCATAATCGTACATGGTTGGTAAGTGTTGAGTACGACCATGCACTTGATAGTCACGACCGTGCACTTAAGAAATTTATGGCAACAACATTATTTCCACCTAAACAATAGATACAAATTGAAGTCAACAAGCATATACGATAATAACATATACATCTCCTCAAATTTCATCATCTATTATATTTGGGGTTAACACATACGTATACAATCATATCTAATAAAAAAGTCAACAAACATATATAGTCGGAGCATAAACATCTCTTCATATTTCATCGAAAAGTAGTTTCATGGCCAAACATTAGTGTATAAATGATGAGTCTTGCTCTTTAACATTTATGTTTAGATCTAATGCAAGAAATTCGATGAAGTCTAATATATAGATACCACAATCCCTAGATTTGGTCTTCTATTGTGGTGTATCAACATACCTCAATAAAATGAATGGATTCAACCAAGGTGGCACCTTGGCAAACTCTTAGTATTGTGTTTGTCACATCATATATGGTATTGTGGTTATGTACATCTTCATTTACCTATTAAAATTATTAACATTTGTTGTGAAACTCTATAAAAAGTCATATATAGTCAGTGTCAATACATAAGATTAAGGACCTTACACATCTAATGTGTGTTTTTAAAGTTAATAGGTATGAAAACCTAAAAACGAAGAGTAATTATTATTAATATTAGTGTTTATTTAAAAATGAATGATAAACTCAATTAAATATGAAATTTTGTACATACCTCCTCCACTTTACTCCACGCCTTGAAAAATGTAGTTAAGTGAGCTTCACCTAAATTAAGGACTTGTACATGTTCGAACACATATATTTATCAAAAGTATTTGCAAATTCTATAAACTTGAACTAAAGATTTCCAACAAAAAATATGTGTATTGTGGTCCAATTCTGACAGACCTTATTCACTTTATCATATGGATGGTGTGAAGGATCACCAAGAATACATATACATGTTGTATAGAAAATAAAATATATTAGTTTGACAGGTGACAACATGTTAAAAATTATGCAATGTGATATAGACAATGCACTAACCTCATCAGTTAACCAGTGTTAAGATTCAATGGTGATTTTTCAAAAAAGGTCCTTCGATGCATCTCTCATGCAAAACATATCCCACGTGTCCATTCCTATGGTGTTATTATACCATGTTTTCATTTTGATCTTGTGATTTAAGGATTGTAAGATCGATTGAGCTATAAGTGGATGAACTTTTTTATTATTTGGGTTGGTGAACAGACTATATTTATGTGGACCTCTCTTAACCACCTGACTATGTACAGTGCATATAATCTAACATAATGGTAAATGTACATAATAATGGATAATACTATGATAATATTATCAATAAATGTTATATAACCTTCCAATTCAAACTTGATTTTTATGTCTTATGTTTTGTGGGTCAGGCACATGGATTATCATCTTAAGAGGCAACATTGACACCCATATTTCAAGTAGTGTCAACTTATTCCCACACTTTGTTGTATGTTATAGTTATCCAAACATTGAATACCTATATGTAAATGACAAAAGTAGAGAAGTTTATTATATATAGATACTTACTGCTTTCTGAGTGGCCTAAAGTGGTCCTTTGACTTTGTTAGTGACTGGTTTGGCTTCTAGAGATACTAACTCAATTATCTCATTTAAAACTAATATTTTTTCTTGCAATGATTATTACACAAATTTGAGCTTACAAATTAGTAGTAACGTGCAAACATTGCAAAGTAATATAAAGATTACTAACCCTAGTCAGGGTGCTTGATGAGGTATTATCGTCTTCTTGAGATAAAACATTTATAACATCAATCCAGAGATTAGTCACCTAAACAAGAAAAAGTTAAAGTTAGTTACTATCAATAAATCATAGATAAGGTTTTTACAAATCCTTTATTACTTACCTTGCCTATATAAGGTGTTTTGAGGTGCTAAGGTCTCCCTGCTATAGTGACCCCTACCACATGTCACTTTATACTATTATTTATAACAATATTTATGCTAATAAAGTACCTGCAACAGACATCCCTACCATAACCCTACTACTGAATTTAAACTTTTTAATGTGGAAGCTGTAATAAGAAATACTTTTAATAGTAAAAAGAAAATACTACTTCTATCCTAAAAAATCCCAAGCTTTTTCATTAACAAAACATATTATCCATACAGTATATGGTAATAGTATTATACACACATATATGCATAAACTAAAAGTTGTACAAAACATGTGAGTTATCAACATACTGTTTATTGTCAAGCTGTATCTCCAAAATCTAATAGTCTTCTTGCTTATACTGAGCCCTAAAATCACTGACCTACAAAAAAGGAAAAAGGAAAAAGAAAAAAGGTAAGTGACAAAATTGCTTAGTAAGCATTTCCTATCTCTAACATAAGTAAGTTCTAAGTTTAATCTTATTTCGTGACTTATCATGTTATGTTTTGCTCAATAAGCATTTCCTATCTCTAACACAAATATCATAAAGATATCTATCAACTTTCTCCCTTTATTCTTTATCTCTATGATGTTTCTGTTTCTTGTAGTATCTTTTATCTTTTTATAGTTATGGCTCTTAAAGAATGATGTACATGACTTGATATGTATATGTTGACATCGTGTGTATGTTGAATAATTATAAAAATTGCCCTTGGACATGGTTTTCTAAAAACTCTTTCTAAAATAGTAATTATGATCCAAAGATCTTATATATATACATATATATATATATATATAGAGAGAGAGAGAGAGAGAGAGAGAGAGAGAGAGAGTATTATTTCATCATCCAAACATGCTAAAACAAGTCTCAAGCATATAACAAACACTCTTGGAAACCTAAACCAAGGAAAACATGCTATGAAACATATTGAAAGAGGTAAGGAAATACTTACTTCTAGCCATGAAAGTTGTCTCTCTCTCTCTCTCTCTAGTTACCTTTGGTTCCCTAATCTAGATGGTAACTATTAGTTGGATGTTTTTTAGTCTAGGGTTCACTGGAAAGATAAAGAGAGAAAGTTAGGTAAAACAAGCTAAGCAAGAAAATGAGAAAAATTTAGCATTTATAGTGCCTCTAATATGACACGCGGTTGTGTGCTTGAGGTACACAGTCATGTGTTAAGGGAAAATCGCATATTTCCCTTCTTCCTGCACCTTGCACAAAATAGTCTCCCAATGAGACTTATGCATATGTCACAACTAGCTTCTAAAAGACTATTTTACTCTTGAAATCTCTCAATTATATTTTCTACCATGAATTCTCAATTCTGACCCCGATTTTCAGCCTAAAAAGACTATTTTAGTCTCAGGCTATTACACCTATGACGTAACATCAACAAAGTCTATTTGAATATAAACTGACTATAACACAAAAAAAATAGTCAAATTATATGAAATCATTACGTTAACCAATTTGAAAAATAAAAATTTACTTACTAGGTCATGTACATTATGTTCTGACTAGATAGAAAGACTTTTAGCAACCTTTATGCTCTATTATACAATTAATGATATTTAATTAAAACATTTTGTAATAACATAATTAAAAACTAGTATGTTGACTTCAATCGTATTAACCTTGCAACCATAATAAGACTTCAATACACTAAGTCAATCATTTATTTGTGTCACTTGTTTTTGCATTTTATTTATGTCATTGTAAATTAGTCTCCAATCAATCCATTCAATTGAGTATAATGCTATCTCATCTATCAATCAAGTGATCTTGCATAGAGGATTTGATAGTCAGGGCATTGACAGTACAAGGCTCTAGAATAGGGCTATTGATGGTTGATTGTATTAAAGTGTCAGGACGAAGGCTTTCTAGGACGATCGGGTGAGCAGGAATCAAGTTGTCAAGGGTTTGTTTTGTTTGAATGTCAACTACAGGTGTTGATAGTATGTTATCTACGTGGGCACCAATGAAAGATTTTGAATCTTCCATATCTATTATGCCTAAAAACTAAAGAACGCTTGTGTACTAGTATTCAACCTTCTTCACTAATGATGTTACCATTACGACTTTGATACTCTCCCATCCATTGTTAATATTATTTACATAAAATTGATTAGTCTACATAATGTCAACTTAAATAACTTCATATAAATGTTCTTTGATCGGGTCTCTATAAAAAATGATGTAAAAAACATCCTATCCAAGTAAGTCTAAAATCTTCCACCTCAACATACATGGCTATGTCGTGATAAAAATATGATTAATCCATGGCTCCAGTGTCTCCAGTGTTTCATAAATCCAACACTGCAATGAAATATGGAAATAGTCTCACATATGGTAATAATATATTTTACTATTAATATTTTTACAGTTTCGAAGATTCAAAATTTACTTAGAATGTAAGCAAAAACCTCATAATAGTATATTTTATCATTGATGTA
Source organism: Anacardium occidentale (assembly GCA_026122585.1). Classification (NCBI taxonomy): domain Eukaryota; kingdom Viridiplantae; phylum Streptophyta; class Magnoliopsida; order Sapindales; family Anacardiaceae; genus Anacardium; species Anacardium occidentale. The sequence continues at coordinate 52,743 of JAJEJH010000688.1, read as the reverse complement.
GACATCTTGTTTAAGTTTTTATTAGAGCTTAGTCTAACAATACAATTCCTCAATGATTGACTAATGACCTCTTATACGTGTACTCCCTACAAATGTGCATTAAACACTTCCATGTCATCAATTAACTTTAACACTCCACTTTATACAACTTTTCTATTATTTGCCCCTAGTAAATCATGGTGAAGATAGTATAATAACACTATCTTCACTACATCCATGTCCTTAGGCCCCTATGATCTCGCTTCTCATATGGCTAAAAGGTCCTCATATGAAACTAACATCAGACTAAAAAAATATTTATTCAAAATTCTAGGTTGGTCGATACTACATAAGTAAAAGCACATCTCGAATGTCCAATTAAATCATAATCCAATAATGAAGGTGAACTCATATGGGCTGAATCACACACATCAACCTCATTAATTTTGAACCAAAATTCTTTATCACTCCAACCAATGATCATAAGATAATTGAGTACATCGAAACACCGCTAAATTTATGATCAGATAACTCCAATAGATATCCGAAGTATGTTGACATAAACAACTTCAAATGAATTGTTGTTAGGGCGCACCTAATATTTGACATTGCATCTTTGGAGCATGTAAAAGTAACTAACAGTTTCAAATGGCATTCAATCAAAAATCTCTCATACTTTGCATCAAATTTCTGTGTTTTACTCTACATAAAGCATAACAAACAAATTAGATGCAATAAGCATGACAATATTTTAATATCATAATACATGTATTATTTGAAAAAAAAAATATATTAAAAATTCAAAAATCACACGTTAAAATACTGTAAATTAAAATCCACAAAAATCAGGTTAAAAATATGTAAACATATATAATTCGAATCTTTTATGCAAAAAAATATAAAAAAAATGGACAAAATATCATAATAAAAGTTTTATTCGAAAATACACTGAAAATATGAAAACTATGCTTAAAAAAAAATTTATAAAAGAAAAATTATCAAAAAAATACCCTAAACTTAAAAATATCAAAATCCCCTGATATGTAAATGATCAAAAAAGCCCCAATAGGTAAAATCTCAACAAAACCCCAAATATGTAAAAGATTAAAAAAACCCCTAGTTTGTTATAGTTTTAAATACCCCAAAAGTTCTTAGAACTAACAAAATCGCCCCCATCATGTGACACACATACCCAACAACTTTAAAAAGTTGCAAATTCTCTTAAAATCGTGTAACACATAAATCTAAAAATTTTAAAAAGTAGAAAACTCTCTCCCTCCGCATGACCCTTTCATACGTCACAAGACCTGTGTGTTTTTAACATTTCCTGATGGTTTGTCGCACCACATGCTCACCAAATTGTCGAATGAATACCTTAGAATGCATTTGCAACATAAAGAAGCCCAAAGCAACTGATTTCAATGCTAGAAATCACCAAGAAACCAAATTATGTGATAACACAAGATGTGCTTTTTGATAACAAATACTTATTCTCAGCTATAATTTCAATCACAACATAACACATGTAATAATATGTACAAAAATATGGTTGAAAATGACCAGATTTTTTACCACAAATTTAGATTTTGTGTCTGGAAACCATTCAGTTTCTTTTGTGTTTTTCAACCAAAATATTCATAAAATTATATCAAAATGCATACTAAATTAAATGTTATCGTGTAAGGATCAATTTGGTTATCTTATTTTCTATTTTTATCATTAGAAATAATTGATATTCATCAGATGTGTGTTTTCGTGTAAGTTTGTGCATTTGAGTGTGGGTGCGTTTTCATGTGGAGCAAGTGTTTTGGAAACGCTTTTTTCTAGATTTTAATTTTATAGACAATTTGATCCAAATATATTATATGATCATTTTGATTGAATTTAAAATTAAGTTTGTTAATTATTTTTAATAAATTTTAAATTAGATTAATTATTTTATTTCTCCAATTTTTAATGCTTTAAGAAATTGAATAAAATAATATAAATAAAAAAAAAATTATAAGAATAACCTTTCTATGCACTCTAAAAATATTATGTTAGGATTACGGTGAAAACCTAAATCGAAGGGTTCAAATGCATGAGTAACCATCTGTACCGATGGATTGTGCCACATCCAATCGATACCTAAATTGGCGGGACGAGAGCTCGGCATTCCTCAACTTACAATGCAAAGACCAACTGACAGAAGATGATAGATGATTTTAATTAAATTATTTATCAAATTTAAACCAAAAATGAAAAAATAAATTTGAATAATGCTTACAGGAAGAGAGAGCTTGGTTCGATTAATCGGCAGGCGTAGGCGATTTCTTCCAAATCGTCAATCTCTTCTCTCTTCTCCTAACCAGGTACTTTTTCGATGATCGTGGAAGTTTTGTATTTTCAAAATTCTAATTGAAATGCTTATGATTTTTGAGTTTACAATTTTTTTTGTTTGTTTATTTTTAGAGCTCTTTGAATCTCTGCACTGATAAAAATGATAAAATCTTTTCGGCTAAAGCGGACGATTCCAAAGCTTCTAATGTTGCAAATTGCCCTGTTTGTGGTAACCATGTCTCTGCTGATGATAATATCATCAACACTCATCTTGGTATGCATAATACTTCTCAATTTAAATGTTCTATTTGTTTCCTAAACTCGTTATTGTTTAAGCGACTTTTGGATTTGGTCACGTCTAAAAGAGGAAGTTTATTATGCGACTAATGAAACTTAGGGTTCTTTGCAGGCCCCTGAAATTACATTATTTTATTCTTCCTGAAGTATTAGATTTGTTTTTAGGTAAGTAAATAAATAAATAAAAACTAAATCAAATGGGCTTAGCCCGAAACAACCAAAGGGCAGCGGACGCCGGGACAAACTAGAGGCAACCCTACATGAACCGAACTCAACAAAGTCTGAAAGATCCAAAGCAAACCTAACAAAGTCTGAAGTATTAGATTTTGGTTAAGTAGGTTTGTTATTTTAGTTTGAATTATGTTAATAATTGGACACTACATGAAAGAATATTTAGCAAAAGCCTATTGTAATATCAGGATTTAATGGGAGAAGAACATTTATAGTTATGGATTATTAAGTGCATGCTAATTTGACAATATGTTCTCATGAACTGTTAAATGTGTGGGGAAAAAACTCAATTTGATTATAGGTCATTGAAGATCACTGATTTGTATCATTATTAGAGGTTGTTGAAGATTGCTAATGTCACCATCCTATGTTTTTCGCTAAGTGGAGTTATTGAATTATCTTATTTTATGCTTATAGCTTAGAATAAATGACTTTCAGATGCCTGCCTGTCTAGAGGAACCAAAAGAAAATTGGCCCAACGCACCCTACCTCAATTGAACTTCTGTACGCAATTAAAAGGTCAAAGTTATTCAAATGAAACAGAACAGCGAACTGCTAACGTGGTATCTGAGGATCCTGCTAAGAGTCTTGTGCAGAATGTCATTTTTGGATTGGACAACACATTGGCAGTTGAAGAAGATGATAATAACCGTGCAGGATCTCCACTACGATTTGAATGTATGGAGAATACTTCCAAGGCTGGTTCAACTGGAAGCCAAATTAACCATCAGAAGATGGACTGCCAGGATAAGTTGCCTTCATCTTCACCAGATACTGAGGCCCCCAAACATGATATAAATTTGACATTTGATGGCATATATGGGGCTACTCTCCAAACTTTTATTGTAGGCCGTAGGTTTAGTGATGAAAAAGAGATAAATCTTGAAACTAGAATCTCACTGTTAAGAGACCCTCAAAATCCTAAGGATCCCTATGCTATCAAGGTTCGTATCCATTTGTTTGTGAATTTGAATTTTTTCTTAAATATGTATATTTTCATCCTATAGGTATTGCTTGGTCCATTTGGGGCAGGTACTTTCTGCAGATTCTGGATGCTGTAAAGTACTTGGTTATCTTCCTCGAGAGTTATCACAATATTTGTCTCCTCTAATTGAGAAGACCTGCCTGAGTTTTGAGGTGATATAACTCTTGCGTAGCAAAGACTATATTAGCTAACTTTGTAATCATTTTGTTATTTCCTTATTCTAATCGGTTTATTAGCATGTCTTTTGTAATGATGAAGGAAATTTTTTTGCATAATGGGAGAGACAAATTTCCCGTATGCATCTGTGTAATTAACTTCCTTTCTAGCGAAGCGTGATTTAAATTTGATTGAACCTGTATTTTTCTTTCAATTGTATCTATGAGAATCCTTTCGACTGTAGTTTTTTTTTTTTTTTTTTTTGAATATTCTGATGCCAAATAATGTTGTTTAAAATGTGTATTGGAGCTGGGAAAATGATCATTCTTTTAGTTAACATTGAAATACACCATGATTGCAGGGTTATGTGACTTCAGCACCCAAACATTCTCTTGATGTTGTTCCAATAGCAATTACATGTCACAAGATTGTATCAGATTGTGAGATAGATGATGATATTGAGGTTTCCAAATACCTGTGGAAAAGGGCTCTAGATGTGGTTGAATCTGCGAAGAATTATCCATCGAGTGTGATAAAATATCAGTACAACTTCAATCTGTTAATACAAGAAGTACTAAGTAGTAATCCTCACCTTTTCACTGATGATGAAAGAGTTTTCTTGGGTATTGATTCAGCACTTGATTTCATTCTTTCTTCTGTCAGCATATATTTTGAGTTGGATTATGATAATTATCTTCATCTTCTATTGTCAGAATCATTCTCCAGACTGTCTGTCGGTAGTCAGAGGCTTTTTATTCGGCTTTATACTAGGAAAGGTCTGTCCACTACCAGATTATGTTCTTACTGTATTTTGGTGTTAGCTTCTATTCATCTGCTCATTCATCCTATAATTCTATTATGGTACTCGTCCGCAAAATTTATGTATTGCCTGAACTTATTTTTGTACTCTGGAGATAGGATTGCCTAACCTCATAGACTGGTCAGTTTATGTTAAGTCACAGAAACCAGTAACAAAAGCCAGATGATTAATAGTTTTTGAGGCTTTGTTCACTCTGTTCATTTGTACTTATGCTATGGTTTTTGCAAAACATAGTACTGATGTAGGACTGATTGCACATAAAATCAATGGTAGGAAGACAGGAAGAGGAGATAAAATGAGAAAAGCAGAACATGAGAAACAAGGAGAATGATGGAGAAACCAATAAGACACTTTGTGTAGGCCAAGTTTCCAGCCCTGGCCTTACTAGTATATGAAAAAAACATAAATCTAGTTAGAAAAAAAAAATGTAATAAGATGTGAATATCCAAATTCTTAAAAGTAAAAATATTTTTCAACACAACTACCAAAGTTAATCTTTTGATACAATTAAGTATTGCACAAGGTCGCTTTGTTGTGTCATTTTTCAAGATCTTCCTTGATTTTTTTATTTTTTATTTTTTGATAATGGGGAAGCAAGCCTGAGCCAACATCTGTTCATTTAATGGGCCCATACACCTTTTCAGCCTATTCAATCCTCTTTACTTTTCGGCCTAATTAGGTGACTAGCCCAAACAGTCTCAGTTTCTAACCATACCGGGCTGGTAAACTCCAGGTGAGCACTTGACCCCACAAATGCCTATGAAGTAAATTCAAAAATTTAATCTTGGAGTGGTAAACAAGGTGGCTCAAACCCAAGCTGGTTATTCAGCCTAGTCGTTCTGCCACCTAAGCCACTCCTTGGGGGCGATCTTCCTTTAAATTTTGCTTATTTGCTTATTGAACATATACTATTTTGTGTCATTTACATCTTAGATGACAGTAAATTTGTTGCTAAGATTTTCAACCAAACTGGATATGCTAAAGTGATACTTGTCATATACTTCCTTTCAGATCTGTAATAACCTTTGCAAATTGCAAAATGAGGGCTTAATGATAACTTTTTAAAATTTTAGATAATGTACAAGGTGTTACATGTTATACTTAGTGTTTTATTCCCCCATTTTGATGCTATAATATAATGATTTAAGGATATATATTTGCCAAGATAAGCTGAGTGTGATCTTAGGCTTTTCTTGGGTGATTTCTCTTTAGGGCCATGGTTCCGATTGTCAAGTATTTCTTATCGTGAAGTGTTGGATTCTCAAGAAGCAGTTAAGGAGCTCTGTGGTAATTGAGTACTACTAGTTATACTTTCAAATTCAAAGGTAACGAGTTCTCTGAAAAAAACTTCTATATGTTATCAATTTGCAGCTAATGGCTATATATGCTGCTTTGGAGACAAAAATGAACTAAATGATGACAAGAAGGAGATTTGCAATTTGCTCACTATCTCTGAGCTACGTGAAATTTTATGTGTTCTTAAAAGGGTTGGTGTTTGCTATTATTCGTGTGTGGTTTTATTTCCAGATAAGTTAATTCTTTTACTTTATGTAATCTTCACTTCTGTATTCATAAGGTAAGATAAAAACAGAATAATGATAAATTATAATTATCAAGGGTAGATATATGTATATATTTATAAAATATGAAGATCAAAGGTAGAAATTGAATTGTTTTAATTTTTTTACCATTTTAAATAGCGCAAGTGGTGGATGTAGCCAACTAGATGAAGGCAGTGAATTGCCATGCGGGGGCTCTAGTCCAGTCTTTCCTCCATAGCTCCTAACAAACTAATAGTTTTAACTAATGAAGCATATATTCATCTAGGTTAAAAAACCAAAAAGAAAAAAAAACCAGATCAGTCTATCAGTTGGGTAGTTTTCTTGCTCACTCTGACGAGGAAGGTTTTGTTCTGAAAGAGTAGTGTAGGTTTTTGCTTCTGTTCTGAACCAGGGAGTTAAACTCCTTTTTTTGTTTGTAATTGCCACTGAGGACCTCAATAGTCTGGGCACTTCCAAAATGAGTGCTGTTGTAGTCAGTATTTGTCATCTACAACCTTTTTCCTTTTTCCTTTTTCCTGACCTTCCCACCTCGTAAAGTCAATTAAGCTATGAAAGCATCACATCTACCTAATGTTCCATCACCTTTTTTTGATAACAAAGATACATTTTTTAGTAGTGAACTTGTTCTGTACATGATAGTTGTTTTATCTTTATTATTCTGCTCATGGGCCTATTCAACCTGCTTGTATTGAGGCTTCAGAATTGCATTCGTGGTTCAAGAAAGCAGGATCATATCACTTTTCTTCTTCGATCCTATGAAGATGGTTTATGGTATGAATGATTGACCTTAAGAGATTGATCTATTGCTTTGTAAGGTTTTGTATTGATTTTTTACCTTTTTCATTGAGGATTCTGTCTATATAGTGGACATCCAGTCCACTCTTGTGCTTATCTTTATTTCTAATTCATCAATCTATGTTTCCCTTTCCAAAAAAAAAAAAAAAAGACAATGAAGATACAGAATATTGATTGGTCATTGAGTATTTAATAAATTTTGTTTCCTTTGTTTCTAATTTGCAGCCCACTCCTGCCAACCATGATTCTGAATAGAACAGGCGTCTGCATTAGAGTATCTTCAAAAGCTGAATCCCTTATCTGGCGTGCTGAGGTGCTTTTATGGCTTCTGCATTTTTCTTTACACAAGAGTTAATGCAAATTTGTTGGTGTTTTACATCTGAATGTTCTCTATGAACTTTGTTGCTTGTGCAGAGGCTTTTCTTCCTCAATGGAGAGCAGGATCTGTCAGCTTTTCTGCTAGTTGATTTGGGGATAGTCAAATATCCAACTTACAACTGCATAATCTCTGAACAGATTTTCTCAAGTCTAAGTGATCTTCTTGCTTATGAAGAGGTTTCAATTTATTTGTAAATGGGAAAATTTGTTGACATAATGTGTCTTTTGATGAGATAATGGATTCTGAATTGCAGGCCATTGAACTAGCACAAATAATGGATCAATCTCTTGATGAAAACAATGTTGAATTAGTGTCAAGATGCATTATGATTGCAGACTCCTGTATGTCTAGCACTTGTTCTAAAACAATTCAATCTACAACTTCTGAGTTAACTAGTACATTTAATTCCCGCTTTTCAGCATCATGGGTGTACTCTAAAGTGGTCTTGTTAGGAATTTCCTTCCTTGAACGTGAGCATCGGTATGTCATTTTACAGTTACCATATTATAGCATATCTCTTCTGTATCTTTCGTGTTTCTTTTGTTATAATCATTGCTCTTTACTGTAGTTTCCCATTTTAATTTGTCTGCTTCATAGCCTTCATATATCTTTTCCTAATAAAATATTGTCCTCAGCCAATGCTGGCTCCGGTATCGCAGAGTGTACACAATTATTATAACTCAAAAGCTTAATTTGTACTACATATGAAATTGCACACTCCTTATATTGGGTGTATTTAGTTACCCACATATATGAAACTCTTAAGGATAATATGGTAATTTTCTGTTAAGCTTGCTTCTTCTAAGTCATATACTGTTCTTTTGGATAGACTCACTGATTGAGAAACAGAAGGAGAATAGAGAAATAGAGTATAGAGAAGGATAGATAAGGTAGAACAACAAGAAAGAGGAGAAAACTTGAAGAAGTGAGAGAGCTAGAGAGAGAGAGAGAGAGAGAATCAATAGGGAGAGAACTAATAATTAATTTTATTCATGAACCAAGCAAATCAACAATAGTGAAATAAGCCTTTATTTGTAGGCCTAAAGAACCAGATTCTAATCAATATATATTAATCCTTATAGTATAATAAAAACGTAGAGCTAATTCTAGTAAAACAACAATAACTTGGAAAAAGTTACCCTAAAATATAAAACTATAGACTAAATATTCCTTGCATAAACTCCTCTATGTCTTGTGTCACTCACTTCCTACCAGCTCCTTTGGTAGTTGTACTTTGTTTACGATTTTGGTCTAATTAAACAAGAAGCTGGCACATGATCATCATGATTAATTGCATTTATTTTCACGTTAAATAGCGTGAATATTATTCTTAATGTTCTTGACTTTGTATTTAGAACCTGGATGTAGATGTAGATTCTGCATGAGTATAATTATTTTTCTTTAAATAATTCAATGTTGGCTGAACTAAAGGATGTCACATCAGATGATATTTTAGAAGATAATAATCTTTGTTCTTAGTCACTGAATTCATGGTAGGGGGCCTGTTTCATCCCATTGTTTGGACAGTTGAAAGAGTTTTTGGTTTAATTGGCTAAAACTAGGGATATCACTAATGTAAATGGTCTGGAGCTCTCAATCCTTGGTCATTCTTAGGAAATTCTAGCTGTTATAGACTGCTGAAGCATAGTGTTCTTTATTGCCATTACCATTGAACAGCTGAAATCAACATACTTGGTATGGATTGCTTTGCTTGACCGCTTTCTCTCAAATCGGTTAGGTTGTCTTATGCCACTTTTTGATGGGGATGTCACAAGCCAATCACTGAATGTCCTTAGATCATTCAGAGGATCTTCTTCCCTTGCTTTGCTAGATCACTGTTCTTTATAGTTTTCTTTATGCATTCCCCAAATTCTTCTTCCAAGTTTCATCTCATTTCCACTCTGTTGGAAAAGGTATTTCTTCCTCTCTCATACATTTTCACTTCTTGATGTTTCAACTTTGCAGGAAATTCCAAACAGTGAATGGTTCTGTTCTATTTTTTGCTTCTTTTTGATACTTCTGTGTAAAGCATTTTTCCCACTTAAATGACTCATTTACAAACTTATGATAACATTACCAGGATAGATAAGGTGAGGTATTGTTGCATAGTTCAGGCCACTAGTGAAGTATTTTTAACATTAATCATGAATAAATGTTCTGTTCCTTTTTATCCTCAATTATTGCTATTATTATAATTTTTATGATTTTTCTGTGATGACCTGATTGATTTGTACAGAAAGAATTGAATATATTTAGTGCACTGCCAAAGTGGTAACTTCATGAAAGTTGGATCTTTTATATTGCATGCAATCAATTGGAGATTTTGCTGTCCCCTTCCACAAACCTGACACTGCTTCTTGGAATAGAACCCTATATTTACATGAATTCGCGTTTGAAGGATGAAGTCGCATGCTTAGTATGCTTAGATGTTAAGATGGGCAAACTTTCACCCTCTTCTTTTCTGAAATACCTTCAAGAATATTAATATATTCCTGTTTGGTGATTTCTTTGTTTTCATGAAGCTTTATTCTCATTGTCATCAATGACATGATTAATTTACTAGGATAACTTATGTCAATTAGTTGGTTGGAAACATGCTTGTTAGGCTGAAGTTGTTTGCTGTGATTCAAGCACTTATCTGGGATCTGACTGCCAAAAGTATCTTTTCTCTGTTTCAGGTATCATGATGCTATAAATTTACTGAAACGGTTGCTCCGTCATTTCACTTGTGACGGGAGAAGAGGATATTGGACGCTGAGGTTGTCAGTTGATTTGGAGCATCTGGGCTGTCCCAATGAGAGCCTGTCAGTTGCTGAAGCTGGGTTATTGGATCCATGGGTCCGTGCTGGCTCCAAAGTGGCCTTGCAAAGGAGGGTTCTTCGCTTGGGAAAACCACCGAGGCGGTGGAAAACCCCTAGCTTTTCAGAATCCATTAAAAGGAAGATCATGGAGGTAAATGAGTAATTTACTTCTGGGGATTTTGAGAGTAAGATGCTTATTTAAGTTGAACTTGGTTGCAAAATATTGTTATTGATAGATAATTTGCAATTAAGTGGTATTTGAGCTAATATTGATTTAATAATTTTGACTTTTTTGGGGAAAATTAATTAGGTCCATGTTCAGGGGAGACCGTTAAATTGTGAAATGGGTATGAAAAGCAGATTTTATGGAGAAGATGGGGAACAGTGTGGAGTGGAGCAGCTTGCTTTACAATATTATGCTGGGGAAGGTGGTGGATGGGAGGGTGTTCATACAGAGAGTGGAATTTGGTTGACTATTTTTGGGCTTCTCATGTGGGATATTTTGTTTTCTGATGTACCTGATGTTTTTCACACCAAATTTCAGGTATCTACGTAAGCTTTTCAGTTCTCATTTCACCCAAAAAAAAAAAACATGTTGGCTGCCATGTTTACTCAGTGATATCTTAGCACTTGGTTAACAAAGTTTTTTTTGGGATAAAGAACTATGGAAGATGGTTTAGTAAGAGCTATACTGTGAACAAGGAAAAGAACTTTTCTTTTCTTTTCTTCCCTATACTTAAGCTGTGTTTGGTGCACGGGGGAAAACATGGGAATAGATTATTTGTTTGATTGTAATTCTTATCCCATGATCTGTGCTTTACTAGTAAGATATTTTACCCTTGACCTGCTAATCAGTTCTACATGTTGTATCTCAGTGTCATCATTGAGAATAAATAAAGTTTCGTGTGTTTGTCTTCATTAAACTTCTCCAGACCAAATACAAGTTTCCCTAAAACCATCATATTCAGTTTTGCCAACACCACACTCATTCCTGCCTCCCGTGCCAACACCTACAGCAAGTCTTCTGTCTTCTTTTTTACTGCCTTATATATCTTTTTATGAAGATTCAAACTCACTTATAAATATTGATTATAACAGTTAAATATCTCTCTTAGTTGCAGCTGAGTTTTCTCACACTATAAACACCTTTGTTAACATTCAAATGACAACTGCAATATGTGATTGAGAAAAGAAATAATTTCATCTTCCATTTTGCAGAATGCTCCCTTGGATTTGGATACAGATAGCTTTTACCCAGTTAGAAAGAACCTTATAGAATCTCAGCTACAGAAAGTTCATGATGGTATGGCTGAGGAGATCCTCATTACATCATGGGAATCACATGTAGGAACAGCTTGCAGAGGAGTTAATTGGGACCGACATTCCCTGTCAGAGCTTCGAGCAGCAGTTACTTGCATTGGTGGCTCCTGTTTGGCCTCATTGTGCCGACATCTCTCTCAAGATTACCGCAGTTGGTCAAGTGGAATGCCTGATTTGTTATTATGGCGTTTCCATGGAGAATACAGAGGTGAAGCCAAGCTTGTTGAAGTTAAAGGCCCCAGGGATAAACTCTCTGAACAGCAGAGAGCATGGCTACTTCTGTTAATAGATTGTGGGTTCAATGTTGAGGTCTGTAAAGTGAGCGCCACCCTAAAATCTGCTTGAAATCCTATTTTCTTTACTGTGCTTGCTTGGAAGTGAGTTAAAGAACATTGAGTTTTACAAGGATGGAAGTTTGTTCTGCCATTTGATTGAGGTTCATGTCCAATATTGAAGATTGAAGGAAATCTCTGGTTAGTTTTCTTCGACTTACATTTTCTTAATTTACATCCTACACTCAAATGTCATGCTCTCTCTGCCTATCATTCATTACCCTGGTCAAAAGTTCTTATATCTCCTTCAAGTATTGGACAACTAGTAATAGATTCTTTTTATAACTGATCATGATTTAATTTGGGTTTATAAGATCCTCATTATGTATATGAAATAACACAATTCGTTGTGGAGTCGTAATGCATAATTTACTTGTGTTATCATCTAATGTGCTCATTCTAAGGTTTGGGTTTTCTTGATAGCATTTATAGGTTCCCTTTTTTTTTTTTCATTTTGGTCCTAATTTGATTAGTTTCTTTTGTTAGTTTGGGATATTGTAACTTCAAATGGATTCTGAGTTATTATCTTGTATTGAAATTAAAATCAAATGGTCATATTCACAAAGTAATAACTTTTATATCATTGAGGATTGGGATGTGGTGATTTTCCTTATAACACCTTTCATTACAGTGATTTCATTAATATTGCAAGGGGGATTGGCTATTTATGCATTATTGTTTCTTGCATTAATTATTTAAATAATAATTTTATTTTTAATTTAAAATCATTTGAATATTAAATAAAGAATTGAATATTTAATAATAAAAAAGAACTAACATTGTAAGAATAAAATAATAATTTAATCATCTAAAAATTTAAAAAGATTAAGAAGAATATCATTTTATAGATTTCACCTTAATGTTTTAAATATTTCAATATAATTTTGTTTATAAGTTTGAAAGCCTGTAATCACCACTTATAGGTCTCTGCCATTGTTTCTTTTTATCGTTGAAGAAGTCATAGCTTTCAACATTAAGAAAGTTATTTTTTTTCTCATTATTTCTTCTCATTGTTGAAGTAGTCACTTCTTATCGTTAATGAGGGCATTAGGTAGCTTTCAATTATTGTGGCTAACATTTGGGCATTGAAGAAGGTAGATGTGGGGCAAAGATTTAAAAATGAAAGGGCCTTTCAAAAAGGTAGTTTGCAAAAGTTTGAGATTCATGACTCGATGGAAGTGGCATGAGTCAATTAGGGCATTTAAGAAGCAGAGGATAAGATTAAAAGGAAATGATAAAAAGAGGGTGGTGAACAAATTTGATATTTGAAGGGATTTTTTTCAAATTTTTTGTTAATTTAAGATGATATAATAATTTTAAAAAATAAAATAGTTAGAATGAAAAAAGGGTTTTTGGGCCAAATCTTAGGTGGGAAAATGTAATTCACTTCAAATCCTAAACCCTAAAATAATTTTTTAATAGCAGAAGTACCTTTTGTATTGGCAATCCTACATCCTTTCTCAATTGCCAATGCAATAATATTTAATAAATTTCAAAAACAAATTCAGATTAAACACCTCATGAATTCAACTAAGTCTTATCTTTTTACATAATATATAAAATTGCAACAAAGAGGAATTAAATGATGGGCATCATAACTTCCACAAACACAAAATCATTGTATGAAGATAACTATTTACAAGTTTGAATGGTATCACATAATGCAATCATGTTTGGAACTTAAAAATCAGAGAGTAGGTGGCTGCTTTGGGCATCATAATTCACTTGAAATTCTACAAATTAAAGTGCTCTTGAAATTGGAAACCACGCATGCCTTCCATCACTTACCTTTTAACCTTATTACGATGAAATGACACTTCGACCCTATACAAGTCGCACTTATATTTCAATCAAATTCAACACCGCCACTTCATCAACTTCATTCATTCGTTTCCACCAAAATTATAAATTAAACCTATTCTTTGCTTATATTATATATAATTTCACTGCTGCAATAACCGACATTATAATTTGTTATAAATTCCGGTACATGAATCTTTGTAGAAAATACGTAATCTAGGATCTTTAAAAATTAATTAATTAGATGATGAGATGATACATTTGAAACTTTCACCAAGCACACATCCTTCGAATATGAAGGCAACGGTTTCAAAGCTTGGATAAGATTGGTTAGATCAAGACCTGAAGGCAATAGCAGTGTTGAGCAACAGTCCAGTGGCTTTTAACCATCAAATTAGTAAGCTGCCGGTCTTTTTGAGGTCTTCCCTCTCATGCATTTCCTCTTTCATATGGCATTTAAGTATAATTATTAATAAGATTTATGTCATATTTACAATAGCGTATTACCTACCAATCTTTTTGAGTGCCCTTGCTTCTTTCTCTTTCTTCGAGTGAACTGAGAAAGTTGCACCTGGACATTGATAACTATTGGATCAACTATTAGAATCAGTCACTAGAAATGATTAGATTGTTGGAAAAAACTAAATATGACGACATCGATGTCAAGATGAACTGCAAGAAAGGAGATTAATGCAAGATGATAAGATCAACATTAGGAGTTTCTTGAAAAGAGATTGGCTTAGGATTGAGTCATAAATGACAATATCAACAATAAAGGGAGTTGCCAAAGAGGACATCAATGACTAGAGTTTGTGTGGTCTGTGGCTAGGGTTTTTTAACCTCTGACATGATCGACATTAGGAGGAGATTTTTAAGAGGAGTTTGCTTCAATATAGAGTCGAAAATGACAAGATTAACACCAAGAGGAGTCGTCGAAGATGAGATCAATGACTAGGATTGGTTTGGTGTACGACTAAATTTTTTTTTTTTTTTTTTTAGCTTTCACCTTCTTTTTATATTCCTATAAACAATATCATTTTGGTACTTACATAAAATGAAAACAACAAAATCACTTTTTAGTATATCAACTTAACCTTTGAACAAAACAAAGAGATAAAGTCACTCAAAAATAATTTATCAATTTGATCACTAGACAACCTATCTAGCCACCAATTAATACCAACTAACCTTGAATCAAGTCAACATCTAATCTGTGTATAAAAACCATAATGAAGACTAGGTGTGGCTTGTTAAAGTCATTGATTTTCTTGTACTCACAAACACTTAGTAACATTTATTGTAGTTCGAGAGAATCTAATATTGAAACTTGATTTAAGTATGCATATGTAGAATTTAAACCCTAGGTAAGTAAGAAAGTGCTTTAATAATTAATTTGATTTTAAATACCATAACAAATATTTAAATAATTTTTATTATGAATTGGTAAGCTGGAGTCTTAGTGTTATGCATTTAAACTTAGTTTCAATCAAATGTATGAGAAAAACATTGAAGAAGTGATCAATTACATGATTAGCTACTAGTCATGTTGCTTACAAGCAGGTCAACCTTGCATATTGATATTAAAAAAAAAAAAAAAAATCTCTTCATAAACAATAGGAAGAGAAAGACCTAGTAGTTTCAATTATTCCCTATAGTCTCTTTAACATGTCATTCCAATCTCCTAATATCACAAGATCACTTTTCATTACTATCTTATATCATTATAAGATTGTAGAAAATTTCCTACTTTAGTAAGATAATGTGATTAACTATTGTAATTTAGATGTCTAGATTCAATGTATTAGAATCTAGCATAAACTACCATGTGTCAATTTCCTATATGTAGATATCAACTCATACCATGAACATACCAAACCCCAACATGTAAAGGATAACCCATGGTAAAGGTATACCATATATATATTGCCACTAAGTGATGCACAAGGAGATCTTTGATAGGCCAGACAACATTGGTTGCTGTAGCGACCCCAGCCCCAGGTTACTGTGCACTACAGAAAATACTGTATATAATAATAAAATATACCTGAAACGGGGACCTCTACAGTAAGAAAACATGCTGCTACTGTTGTCTGAAAAATTTCTTTATAAAAAGAAACTATAAATATAATTCAGGACTCAAATATACTGAAATGTATGCGTGAAAACCCAGGTTGCTCATGTATAAAAAATATACTGACATACAGTGTACTAGAGTATAATATACACATAGATATATACATGAGGAAATAAAAGCATGCGAGCCAACATGCTATCTGCTACGCCGAGCCATATCCCCAAAAACTCGCAGCGGTCTCGCTCCAGCTCAGCCACGAATCACTGACCTGCAAAAGGAAACAGGGAAGGGAATGAGTGACAAAGTCACTCAGTAAGCGTTTCCAAACACAAACACTCGCAGGTCAAACATTCACTGACTACGTGACTCGTCATGTAGGGAAAATTCTGCTAGACAGTTTCCTTATTCTGATTCTCTTGATATATTGAAGTATATCCATTTTCTGAATTATTTCTTACTGAATTCTGTTATATTTCTGTTCTGTTATTGTTCTGATACTGTACATGACATGAAATGTATATGCTGATGTCATGTGTATGCTGAAAACTGTAAAACTCGCCCTCAGGCTTGTTTTTCTGAAAAACTGTCTTGTCTGAAAACTCTTTCTGATAATAAAACTGTGATCCGAAGATCTTGAATATATACGTATAGTATATGCTGAAAACTGTATCAGAAAGTACTGTAAATATCTGAAAATCTGCTATGCTGGCCAAACTGATGAATACAGGGATTCGGCACCCTGGCCGTGTGAGTTCAAAGTCCTACTGAATCTACTGATGCACAACCAGCACTCTCTCTAACGAGCTTGGTCAGTGACCATGTCCTCTCTAGCGGACGTTGGTTTCCCTCTCTAGCGGGTGTGCGAACTCACAAGTGCCCCCTCGTATCCACCCATATCTGATATATGAAAAATCATATATGTATATCTGAAAAATCATGTTGTCGGATCCTTGGATCCAGTCTGAAAACATCTGATATGACATGCCATGCTAAATGCTGATAATCATGCATGAAATGCTGATTTCTGATATTAATTCTGAGTTCTATGTGCTTCAAATTGGCTTAGAGTGGTTTAATTACTCTTTTAATATCTTTTTTTTTTCTGATTTTCTGAAGGTGCACAGGCAAGTGTTCTGGCGTGCACGAGCGTGCGGCAAGGCACACGGGACCGTGTGCTGGCCGTGTCCCTGAGCGTGTGTGGTTCTGAAATATTTTCATGCAAATTTGGCAAGGCACACGAGCGTGTGGTGCAACACACGGGCGTGCAAACTGAGGCACACGGGCGTGTATGGCACTGTACGGGCGTGTGGCTGCCTTCTCCTTCTTCCCGTGTCTCGCATAAACGGGCGTGTGGAATTGGGGAAAGCACACGAGCGTGTGTACTCGGGCACACAGGCGTGTGTCTGGGTTTTCATACGCACACGACCAACATGCACGGTCGTGTCCATACAGAATTTGAGGCCACACGGGCGTGCATCAAGGACGCACGGTCATGTGCTCGACCCATATTCTACAGAACGTGTCTGGAAATCCAGAAATTCTCACACCAACACTTCCACACTTCAAATCATCAAACATAAACACTTTCTACTGCTGTTAGCACGTAAATAATCATCATTTCATCAACTCAAACACGCCATAGAACATAAATAAAGCATATATCTCATGCATATAAACATATACGCACATAAACATGGAAAACCACTCAATCATCCAATCATGCATCATATCAAGCTCAAGCATGCTGGAAACAACTCAAACAAGCACACATAAAGTTCACATAAGCTGGAAATAGCCATTCATGCTCTGAAAACAGCGAGAGAGGTAAGGAAAACACTTACCTCGTGCCATGGAAGCTCTATCTCTCTTTCTGGAAGTCTCTGGATCTTTAATCTGAAGTTGGGCTACTGGGAGATCTCTCTCTGGAACTCTAGGGTTCACTGGAGCTGAGGAAGAAGAAGAGAAAATGAAAGAAATAAGCTGGGAAAGCTGATCTGCGTAACATTGGAAACTTAAAACATATACACGGCTAAAAGGGCAGGCACACGGTCGTGTGTCCTAGGCACACGGTCGTGTGTCCGGTGGAAACTAGCCATTTCCACCCACCCTTGCGTAGAAACTACAACTAAGCCCCAAAGGACTTCTAAAATAACTCTTCTACCCCCTGAACTTTCTAAAATGGCATTTCTACCCCTTAGGCTATTACAGTTGCCAGGCCCAAAGACTTAACTTACATAACACCTAAAAGTCCGGTAAGCCTTTTCAAAGAAAGTGGCCAAAAAGAACATAATGGGCATCCTACTACAAACGATTATACAAGCTTTCGATAGTTTAGTATCGTAGAAGGATAAGCTAGATATTGAAATCAAATAATCCTTATTCTTTTTAATTCACCCTGCACTGTTGCTTAGTTGCTTCAAGGCACAATCCATAGCTGAAAGGGTATAAACTCAATGATATACAAATATTGTTGTGAAAATAAATAAAAAATTTAATAATTTATAGATCATAAAATGTATTCCTTGGATAAAAAGAGATATTATACATATAATTTACGAATTTTCTAGATTAGTACTTATGTATAGAGGCTCTACTGAATTGGAATCCATTTAAAATCATTTTTACATTTTTCTCATAATGTAACAAGCTCTTACTCGTCTAAATAGAGATACTATGACACCAAACTTGATAGGAAGGGCATCTTTATCATTTCAATTTTATTCTATTTAGGTTATGTATTCTATTATTATATGTTGTATGGGATCTATGGTACTTACTTTATGACCGACATGATTTCAGACACACACACACACAGTCTCGGAACTGAGATTATGAATCTGAGCCTGATTCCTCAACTGCCTTTTCTTTTGCTTTGGCGGGAAGGAATGGTTGTGTGTGTGTGTGTGTCTGAAATCATGTCGGTCATAATGTAAGTACCATAGATCCCTCTGTGTGTGTGTGTGTGTGTGTGTGCAACAAGGTTTTGTTCGTCTTACACCGTTTTACACAAATTTTTTGCATGTTTTAATATCTGTTACAAATGTTTAAAGTTAGAATTTTAAGATAACATATTCTTCAAGTGATATGAATTCAAGTTCATGCTCATATGTAAAATCGAAAATAACTTCATCAATTAAAACTTTAATGCCTTCAAATTTTATTTCAGCCCCTAAAAGCACATTCCAACCCTTTAATGCTTAGTAAAGAAGATCAAATATGCTTTTGAAATTCACGATTCCAACCATGCATAACAAAACCAATGCCATCAAAAAAAGTTTGTGCAACTCCTTCCAACACCCTTAAATTATGATCAGGCCTTACAACCATCAAAAGTGACATACCAAGGAGTCATATTTTATCATATGGGTTCATACAAAGCCAAGAAAAAAAAGAACTTGATTCAAGTGAGAAACGAGCAAGGAGAGGCATGGTATAGATTCGTAGCACATCGTGACACTACTTCGCAGCACATGAAACAACATGTATGCGTTTTACCTTGTGCATGCCTGTGGGTACTATAACTTGGTGTCGTAAGCTGTGTGCTTTACCCTACATATGTCTGCGTGTGTTATAACTTGGCATCACAACCTGTACGTTCTACCTTGTGCATACTTATACGCCATTTAGCACAATGTGCATCCCATCTTGCACTTATTTTATGTATTAAATTTTCATGTTTTGGGGATATTTTTCTTACCTTTTTTTTAATTTAAAGCAAGGGCACTTTGGTCATTTTTCCTTGCATATAAAACACATATATAAGTTTCATTCTCTCTTATGTAAAAACTTAGACTTGATAATTTTGAAATTGAAACTAAATTTTTATGCTTTTCTTGAACTAGAACTTTATGTTCTTGTTTTCATTACCTTTCCTTTATCCAATCTCCTTATAAGAGATAGTTGATGGTGAAAAATCAAGTGGGTGAAAACTAGTTACAAGTTAATGAAATCTTTTTTAGACTTGTATTAAGTTCCTCTTTAAACTTGATTCATCCTCAAATTGGTGGAAGTTATTTCTTTAGACTTGAATCTCCTTAATTTGAACCAATTTTGTCATAATAAAAGAGCAAATAAAGCTATATTTATGTTGGCTTTAGAAAGGTATACTGACAATGAACCTTCTTTAACTTGTCCTCTATTAGAACAATGTCACTTAGTTAAACTCTAGAAGTAACCTCTTTTGTCCTTGGTCCTAATGACCTTTTTCTTTTATGGATCCTCAGTAGAGAGCCATTAGAAAATGAACCTTTTGATCCATCATAACAGAGAACTTTATCATTGCTAGAACTTTCTGAAGACATTTTAAAACATATGATACTTATGTCGTCAGAGGAATAGTATTCAAGACTCTAAAACTAGATGGGAAATCTTTAAATTTGAAACATTATGGTTTTTTTTTTTTAAGAATGTAAGAATGCTGAATGAAAACTATATGATTTATATTAAAGCTTTGGCAACTTCCTCATGTAAAAATAAATAAAAGAATGGGTGAAGATTTTCACCATCCAAAACTACTCATAAATACGTGCCAATCATCAATTTAAAACGAAGATATTTGACCCTCTAGATATCAGAGCATTTGAATGTAATAGCCTGTAGCATCCCAGGATTAGAAAAGCCCTTAGGGGTAGAGTTTTGGGGTTAGATGTGAGATTTAGATATAGATTGGGAGTTTAGAAGAGTTTAGGGGTGAGATAGTAAGTTTTCGGAGCCTGTGTGGCTTTCGCATGATTTCCTTTGGGAGGTTTCAATCATACGTAGAGCGAGAAATAAATTATATTCATTTTTCCCTTATACACTCCCGTGCACTATGTCCTACACACCCGTGCAGGTGGGTTAGATGAGAGAGACAAAAGATTTAAGTTTATTCTCGCCCAGCTTTTCCCATTTCAGCCAAGTTTCTCTTTGTTTTCAGTTGTTCCCAGCCCTAGACCAGATCTCCAGCATCTAGCTACTCCCAATCTAGCTAGAGAAGGAAGAGATTAGCTTGAGAGAGAGATTTCTAGTAGCCATGGCAAGAGGTAAGTGTTTCCTTACTTCTTCCTTGAGTTTTCCAACATGTTTGTGATGATGTGTGCTGGGTGTTTTGTTCCCAGCATGCTTATGAGTATATGAATGAGTATATATGTTGATATGTGATGAAATGATGCTTGAAATGATGATTTCCACCCAGGAACCATGCTTGCATTGCTTGTGTGTATTTATGTGAGAGAAATGAGATATTTCCATGGTGGAATGAGTTGTGATTGATGAATGATCAAATTGAGGTGTTTTGCATGTATATTGAAGTGCTGGGAATGAGTATTATGAGTTAATTTGAGTTTGGTTGTGTGTGGAATGGTTTCTTGTAAATTCCAGGCATGTGTCATCAGTGCAGAACAAGACACATGCTTGTGTGCCCGCATGAGCACGCCCGTGTGTCTTTGCCATGCACGCCCATGTGTGTCTCCTACACGCCTGTGTGCTTTGCTCACATGCCCGTGCAACAGTAGAATTTTCCAGATTAAGCAGTAAAATGAAATATAAAGAATGGGTAACCTTTCCAATGGGTAATAAGCATCAGATAAACATGAAATCAGATAATAAAGGTTGTATATGCATATCATAGCATGACATGCAGCATGAAAAAGGATCAAAGGATCTGAATTCAGTAGCGTTCAGCATTTAGAACCCGATATACGGGTTAGAGTTATGGGTGAACTTGAGGGGACATCTGTGGGATTTCAACCTTTTGACACCAGTTAAATCGTCTACCATTTTATATTCAGCTTTCTAGCCCTTAGCTAGACTGCTCAGCCTATATGGCCAAGATGTCGAATCCCTGTATTCATCAGTCTGATCAGCACAGTAGATATTTTCGGATACATAGATTCAAATGCATGCACATTCAATTTTAGTTATATTCAGCATGACATGACATATAAATCATAAGATGGATTAATAATAAGAATCAGTCAATCAGATAAGCAACCAGATAACAGAATAAATAGTTTCAACAAGAGACTAGATGAATGTTAGGGTTAAAGCCAAGTATGTTTGTTATTATGTGTTGCTTGCTTAGGTTGAGGGAAGTAAGGATCACTTACTGGGTGATCTTTATCACTCATTCCTTTTCTTCTTCTTTTCTTTTCAGGTTTACATGTTGTTAGCGAGGAACGGGTAGACCGTAGCTGACGGAGAGGGCCCCACACCAGTTTTCAGTGTATATTTTTCAGTTTTAGCATGTGAGGTCTTGTATTTGTACATCTTTATGTACTCATTGTATATTTGTATAGAAACAATATATACTTGTGAAAAAGCCATTTTGGGCCTATTGTGAAATTGTACATTATATATTGTTTATTTCAGTTAAGCTTCCGTTTGTGCATAAATGTATAGCAACAGGATTTCTTTTCGTAGGATTCTCGTTGTGTGTACCCGATTTTCAGTTTATTAATGAAAAGAAAAGACATTATTCAACAGCAGGGGTACACATGGTGGCGGATCCTACATAGTCGTAGATATGTTTCAAGGATATTATAGTCTTTTGTTAAAATTAGATATAATTAAGGCTAGGATCAACTTAGGAAATAGTTGAATGTGAGTTTTAAGCATATGCATGGTTGTACATTGTAGATTGACACCTGTACATAAATGTGCCACGTTAGCTAAGGGAGAAAAGTGGGAAAGGTTGTTTTAGAGTTGATGTACGCTCATACATCTTAAGAATGTATGCCCGTACATGGAGTCTAATATGGACTCTATATAAAGGGAAGTGTCATTCAATCTTTTTCATTAAAAAAAAAGTTATCAAACTTACCCTTAAACATTCCAAGAAACATCCAAAAGTCTTTTAAGACTTTTTCCCTTCAATCTTAGTGATTAAATTTAAAGAAATTTGGCAATAAAATGGTGTTTTTAACTAACATTAAGTAGGAATTCCCATACTTTACATGCAAATTCCATTCGATTTTGATGAATTATGTTATAAATTGAATGATGTTGCAAATATTGATGATATATGGTGATATTTGAAGTTATAACATGAAATTAGTGATTAATCTTGGATAAAAAATGAAGTTTACATGATAATTATCAAGAATGTATGAATTGGAATTTAAGATCATAATTTCATGTTCTTGATAAGTTTTGATGAGTCTTTAATGATCATAACTATCTAGAATTATGTTATTAATCATCTTAGATTGAGAATCTAAGTGAAATATGGTGAAAGTAGCTAGAATTTCATATCCAACAAACAAATACACCTATGACAATGACAAAGTCATAATCATATGTCATAAGAATAATGACACATAATCATACAATTGGCCTTATACACCTGTGACTTTTCATAGATCAAGAAAGGCATGACATAGACATTACATGAATGACATGTGTAATATTTATTATGATGTAAGCAAGATAACATATAGCTACACAATAGTCCATGTAGCATCCCAGGATTAGAAAAGCCCTTAGGGGTAGAATTTTGGGGTTAGATGTGAGATTTAAAAATAGATTAGGAGTTTAGAAGAGTTTAGAGGTGAGATAGTAAGTTTCCAGAGCCTTTGTGGTTTACGCATGATTCCCTTTGGGTGGTTTCAATCATGTATAGCGCGAGAAATGAAGTTTATTCATTTTCCCTTGTGCGCTCCCATGCACCGTGCCCTGCACGCCCGTGCAAGTGAGTTAGAGGAGAGAGACGAGAGATTTAAGTGTTTTCACACCTAACTGATCCCATTTTTAGCCAAAGTTCTCTCTTGTTTTCAGTTGCTCCTAGCCCTAGAACTGAGATTTAGCATCTAACAACTTTTAATCCAACTAGAGAAGGAAAAGATTAGCTTGATTAAGTTTTCCAGTAGCCATGGCAAGAGGTAAGTGCTTCCTTACTTCTTCCTTGAGTTTCCTAGCATGTATGTGATGATGTGTGTTGTGTGTTTCATTCCCAGCATGCTTATGAGTTATATGAGATGTTTATATGTTAATATGTGATGAAATGATGCTTAAGATGCTGATTCCACCCATGAACCATGCTTGCCTTGCTTGTATATGATTATAAGAGAGAATGAGTCATTTTTCATGGTGGATTGAGTTGTGATTGATGAAGGATGAAATTGAAGTGCTTAGTATGCATGTTGAAGTGTTAAAAGTGCATGCTTTCAGTTAATTTCAGTTTGATTGTGGTTTGGTATGGTTTCCTATAAATTTCAGGTGAGTGATGTCGATGCAAAGCAAGACACACGCCCGTGTGCATGACCTGTTTACAGAGGACACGCCCGTGTGTCCTGAGGGACACGGTCATATGCCTGATTTTCAGTGATTTACGTAGTTTTCTCCAGAAGCGAGCACGACCGACTGTATGGCCAGTACACGACCTTGTACGTTAGTGCACACGCCCATGTGCCTTTGCCATGCATGCCCGTGTGTGTTCCTTGCACACCCATGTGTCTTGTCCACATGCCCGTGCAACAACATGATTCTCCAGAAAAGCATGAAAATGAGATTAAAATGAATTATAAAGTATGGAAAACCAATTTAAAAGCTAATCAGCATCAGATAAGAATGAGATAAGATGATTAAGGCTGCATAAGCATTTCATAACATGGCATGCAGCATAAGAAATGATCAAGGGATCCAAATTCAATAGCATTCAGTATTTAGAACCCAATATATGGGTTAGAGTTTTGAGTGAACTTGAGGGGACATTTGTGGGATTTCAATCTTCTGACTACAGTCAGGTCATCTAGTATAGCATTTTCAGTTTTCTAGCCATTAGCTAAGCTATTCAGTCCATATGGCCAAGATGTCAAATCCCTATATTCACAGTCTAATCAGTATAGTAGGTATCTTCCGATACATATAGACCTAGATGCATGCATATTCAGTTTCCAGTTAGCATGGCATGACTCATATTTCATGACATGAATTAATAATGAGATCGAGATAATCAGTTTAAGCAGTACCCAGTTTCAGCAAGCGATTAGATGAATGTTAGAGCCAAGGTCAGGTATGTGTTTGTTTGTATGCTTGCTTGGGTTGAAGGAAGTAAGGATCACTTACTGGGTGATCTTTATCACTCATTCATTTCCTTCTTCCTCCCTTTTCAGGTATGTGTGCTGTTGGAGAGGAGCGAGTGAACCGTGGCTGACGGGAGAGGGCTCCATATCAGCTTTCAGTGTACAGTTATGGCCTGTTAGGGTTTATTTGTAAATTTTTGTTTATACTCCTTGTATATATGTACAGAAACAGTTTGTATATGAAAAGGCTATTTTGGGCCTATTGTATATTTCAGTTTTCAGCTTCCGCTCATATATTGTACAGTAGCAGCAGGTTCTTTTCATAGGACTCCCGTTGTGTGTACCGAATTTTCAGAATATTAATAAAACAAAAAGATATGATTCAACTGCAATGGTATACGTGGCACAGGTCCTACAGTCTAAAAGTTACAATCATAAGTTATGCAAAAAAAAAAAAAAGGAAATGTTATATGCCCGTAAAGGGAAAAAAATTATCAGATGTACATGATTCACCTATACATCCATACAAGTACAATTCATGGTCATGCATCAGTATTATTTTGTGATTAAGTATTCTTAAGTTAAGTAAATTTAACCATAAGTTAGTCTCAATAGTTCTAAGCTTAAAATAGTCAGTAAAGGTGAAACATTAGTCATGCATATAGTACATGAAAGCATGTCATAGTTTTGTTTTACATGAGATGAGTTTTGTTGCATGTTTTCATAGCTATGGGTGTATAGTTTTCAATAGAAACTTTACAAAACTTGATTTTACTAGTAGCTCATAGACATATATGTGACTTATTCCCATAAATACACATAAAGAGTAGTTGTCCATAAATAAGTGAAGAAAGAATTTCATAGAATGTTTTCAAATCACATAAGGAAAACATGTAATGATATAAGCTTTTAAGATATGTTTTTATAAGGTAAGATACGAGGAGCATTTATGAGATTCTTCTCAGACACACCTATAGTACGGTTAGAGTGCGCTACAGTCTAATAGATGTGAATAGGGAAATAGGCCTGCATAGTTATCAACTCATGAGGCCAAGGTATCAAATCTTTGTGTCTTACTTAGTCTGATCAACGCTAACAATTTTTAATCAATTTTTACTAATTTTCAAATACATAGTTTTTCACCTTACATAGCTCAATTTTAAGATGCATGTGCATGTGTATAGTCATACCATGTAAACAATCATCTTAGTAAAAGATTATAGTTTTTCCTAGATGACAAGTTAACTTAATTTTAGTCATTATAGTTATTTAATAATGCAATAAAGAAATAAGTAGAGTGGAAAGGATAAGTTAAGTCGTGTGACATGGTTACTTCTCTTACTCAGTGTTTCTGCTCATACCTTTCTCTTTACCTTACAAGTGTTCAAGATCAATGAGTTGAGGTGGTTATATGTGTTGTATAGCAAACCAGTATGGAAAACTCAAGAGGCATGGACTTATTATATGTGTTTTCAATTTTTGTGATTTGAGACTTTATATACACATTTTATGGGACTTGTAATTTTCATATGAGTTTAAATTATGAGGTTTTTCAGTATTATGTGTTTTCTTTTTTCTTCAAAGTTATATTTTGTAATTTTATTCTTTTTATGCAATTCAATGGCTCGAGTTTGTTTTTAGGTATTATAGCACTCTCCATTTGGAGGGTAGTACTTTTAGAGAGGAGTGTTATATTGAGTCAACTTAACTAGTACGTAACTAATGCATACGATGACTTAAATGCTTGTCACCTATCATCATCCAACTAGTTGAGATAACAAGCATTCACATAAAGTTTGATTCAATAGAAAAAGTGTTATCCTTTGAAGATCGTCTAAGTGCACAATAGCTTAGCAAGGAGTGATCTTGAGCTTATAAGGTTAAAAACTTGACAAAAACCATCTACCTTTCTATAAATTTGATAATAGGTTATTCAAGACAGGGCATTCCACGACCTTTATAATAGATAAATGTCCCATAGTCACAGAACCATTATCTTGGCATTTAACAACAAACTAACAAAAGTGTATTTACTCTTCCTTATGGTTTGACAATCATTATCATATCATTATTCATAATTATTGCATGTATTTCCTTCTGTATAAAGAAGGCTACAATGAGAAATTAGATAGCACAAGAAAGAAAAAATAACTAACAACAAACTACATTTTGGTCATAGGTCTTTATTTAACTTTTTTATTGAACCACAAAAAGTTATTTGCCTTATAACTTATTATAATAATGTTTCATATTTTTGCACCTAAATTTCATTGATTTGATGTAGTTTTGACTAGTACAATTTTTTGTAGTAATAATAATAATAAATAAAACATTTTGTTAAAGTAGTATTAAACAATGAATGCAACTTTGGAGATGTCTAAATTCATTCAAAAAAGTGTTTAAAATTATTTTAGGATAAAATTAGGCCTAACAATTTGTGTCATTAAGTCGTGTTCATGTCATATCAATTCAATTTTTAGATTGAAAATTCTCAACACTAAACTAACTCAAAATAGAATCATATTAAAATTTCTTAACTCTAAATTGAATTAAAATATTTTTAGGTTGATTTGGTTTAATCCAATTAACCAAAACTATGTATTAGATAATGTCGTGTCAAAACATGAGACGTAACGATATGATTTGTTACAAAACAAGACACTTTGACAAATTCTAATAAATAACACACAAAAAAACTTGATGTCTAATGAGTATAAAACAAAAACAATTGTTTATGCATAAATATAATAAGGGGTTGTGTTGTGCTGAATTTGGTATAGTCTACAATTGCCACGAGTCATGTCATGCCAAGACCCACCAATTGGTAGATCTTATGGGTTGGGTCAGGCTGGTCTGCTAGCATGGCAAAGCTTAGGGCAATGACTAAAACCCTTTAGGTCATACCTTCATTAATTGACAAGCACAATTGTATAGGTCAACCAACCATTCTATATTATATTATATATTATCAATTTTAATTTTTTTAATTCTTAATTATTTTTGTTAGTCATGCCAAATTGACAGATAAGCCTTGTCCCATGGTCTTTATGATGCCCCATATGACCCATTGGCTTAAGACAATCCACAATTTTGTAGGTGATGCCAAAAATGGCCTTTTTCTATGTTTATTTATATAAGTTGAGATGATTACAAAAAAAATCAAGTAACATAAAAAAGAAAAATAAAAAACTTATTGTATGAAAAAAAGCAGATAATGAAATCTATCTAATCTAGTGATATTGATTGTTGAGTGATGCAAATTTGATATCTAGTGAAACAATATTAATTTCTTTGTTGATTTGTATTAGGGAATATAAATTTTGTAAATTGAAAATCTTTCTATCCAATGAAAATGATAATGTATTTTGAGAATTTTTTATTGTTATAATGTTTTACAATATTTTGTTTAAAATTTTCAAGTTAGTTTAGGTTAAGTCGAATTAGTTTCACATTAATCTAAACCCGATTATGATTTTGCTTAAGTCAATATAAGAACTACCTTTCGGATGAAAATCACAACCTTAACTTGATTTTTTTAATATAATGTAGGGGGTGTACATGCTATTTTTAAAACTTATTAGGAATAAATAGATAATTTCATTATCTTATTTAAGAATTTGTTATACTAACCCTATATATTTTCAAAGTATATTAGAGTTTTAATAATTAGTAATTTAACACTTATAACTCTAATTTATTGTGTTTTTTTAGATATAATTATTAATTTTGAACTATATGATTGTATATCATTGATACCCCTATTAATAATTTTATTATTAAGAATTCTTATTATTTTTAATTGAAATTAACATAAATTAGAGTAAAAAATATTTAATAAATTTTAGGGTACAAAGTGTTATTTAATTTGAAATTATTTTTGTTATTTTAACAATTTTATAAAAAATTTAATAGAATTTGTTAAAAAATTAAATAGAGAGATGAGGATTTTTTTTTTTTTCAAACTTAATATGCAAAAAAGTTAGTTTATCAAACCTTGGGTGGGAGTAGGCATTTAGCCTTTTGTAAAAGTAAAAATCCTAAATTCCTATAAATATTAATGTAGGTCTAGTGAAGGCAAAATAAATTAAATACTTCAGCATTTTTTTCCATAAAATATATTTACATAAATAATAAAAGGCCAAAGGACTTCTTCCCACACAAGGTTTTTCTTAAAAACAAAATCTCACTTTCTAACTTTTTAAAACCTAATCATTTACCCATTAACTATTTTTCATATAATTTTTTTTACATTTTTGTTAAATTATCAAAAATACTCTTATTAAAAAATAAAAAAAATTATAATAAAAATACATATAAAAATTTTAAAAAATAACTACCACCGTCAACAGCGTTGTCGATGTCCACTATTAATCATTACTGAAAATGGCCGTTGGAACTAAGGTTGGCCATTTAAAATCGTTTCCGACCATAATTAATGATAAATGCGATCAGACTAATATGACCACCTTTGGCTATTGCATGAACCAAGTGGCTGTTTTTAGTCATTTGGTTCATTTTTCAATAGCCACCACAGCCATTTGCTTTTTTATTTTTATTTTTATTTTATTTTATAACTTTTTAAAATTTTTATAATTTAATTTAATATTTTAATATTTTTAAAAAATTTATTTTATTATTTTGTTACTTTTAAAATTCTTTCCATTAAAAAAATAAGAATACTCTTTTAACTATTAATATTTAGGTTTTACATTTTTATTAAAGGTAGATAATTAGGTTTTAGAATATTGGAAAGTGAAATTATATAACTGAGGAAAACCTTGGTGGGGTTCTGTCGTTTGGCCATAATAAAATGATAATTATGACATACTGAGTGTGCACTATTTCATCTATAAATAACAAATATATTAAACAGTTTAATATAATACCAGTGGTACTGTTATAGATGAGAAAGGGCCTTGGGCCTGGACCAACCCCTAGAGAGTACCAGTTAATTTCAGTGGTCATAAAACGGGCCAATATGGGCCCTAATATTAAGGGCACTTTAAGACTCGTTTAGAGTCTATTCTCGTTCATAAAATTTTCATTGAAAAAATTTACATTAAAGGGGTTTAATGAAATTTTCTGTAGCATATTTACAGAGTAAATGAAAGAAACATATCCTAAATGAACTAAAGCAACCATAAAAAAAATCAAGTAAAAAGGGCAAGAATCTCAGGTCTGACCCAAAATCAACCCACGAAGGCCCACGGGCAATAATTGATTCTAGCTCAACTTCTATGAGCTAGTCCTAGCCCGAGGTTCTGGGCTTGTGGAGCAATAATCTTAGACCAAGTTGACCTCGGGGCCGTTTTTCCACCTGTGGGTATTGCCAAAAAGAAATTGAAAATGTGCAAAAATTGATTTGTATGAAGCATGAATGTTGTCCACGAGGCGTGAATTTGGTAATCTAAGTGGTTAGGAATTTTGTTCTTTTAAATGTGAATGCAAATGGAGGCTTTAGTCGGCTATGACCGTTGATGTATGAGCCACCGTCACCTAGCTTTTGTTAGGTATTAACCTAATACTATATTAATTAATTTATTATTTTAAAATTCCATTGGCACTTATTAAAATAAAATGAAGATTAATCCTTTATTTTAATAATTAAGTCAAATAAATTAGCATAATTAACTAAACTACACACGCAACTTATCATATTTCCTCTCCAAGGTTGAAACTTGGCCTCAATTTTGAATAGAATTTAATTTTAATTTATATTTCTTCTTGTTGAACAACTTATAGTGATTAATACGTTGTAAATATTTAATGAAACCCTAACCGATTTTCATGTTAGTAAAAAAAAAAATTGTGTAAATATAAAAACGAAGCAACTTGAGAGAGGAGTGAAATCAAACACCCAATATATATTGGTTCTAGAAACCCGTCTATATAGACTCGCTTAAAACATTACACTTAGTTTTCTAACAAGAATAAGATTTTCTTCTTAAAATTATTGTCCAAGATTATAATAAGTGTTATACCTAATCGTTCAACTAACTATAAGATATGCAAATTTTAACTGCCTCGACGTAACCTATAAGATATGCAAGTGTATATATAGCAATGAGTTTTAAAAACTAACTAGATTCACATTCGACTAAGTGGATAGGTTACATGGTAAACAATTGAAGTTTTACAAATAATATTATCCCCTAGGCTTTGTATGATGACTTTTTGATGTAACTAAGATAAAACCCGAAACAAGTTTTTGTAAGTTTTCATAAGCAAAGAATTAGCTCTAATTAAGACTCATATTTTACAAGAAAATTTACATAGACTAAGTTTTCTTGAATTCTTGAAGATTCTTCACTAAAACTTATCTTCCATTTTTTATTTTTTTTCTATTGGTTTTGGGAAATTTCCTTACTGTTATGCAATCAAAATTCTTAAACAATCTCATAGACACGACATTCAAAAGGCGACTAGCTAAACGAATTGTATGTTGTGACTAAACTCATCATCTATCCACAAATTAACTCAAAACACTGAAAGAAACTCCTTTACCTAAAAACAATGGAAAGAATGAATTTTGTCATTTTTATAATGAGATTAATCATATGTCATCCTTATCTTCTATTAATGTAGCATCCTGAGGTTAAAATGGTCTTTCTAAG
The DNA here is from genome assembly GCA_026122585.1 of Anacardium occidentale. NCBI lineage: Eukaryota > Viridiplantae > Streptophyta > Magnoliopsida > Sapindales > Anacardiaceae > Anacardium > Anacardium occidentale. The sequence goes on along the minus strand of JAJEJH010000688.1, from coordinate 21,280 downwards.
CCTTGAATCAGGGTTAGAAGAAAGATTTCTCAATTAGAAATCAGTTTCAGTGACTTAGGAGGGTAGAACAATCTTTTTGATGACCTTATATGCAATTTGTGGAAGGAGCACAACTGTGCGTCCCTGGACACGTCCCTATGCGTTCCTTTCTTGCCATGCATGCCTGTGCATCTTGCTGCACGCCCGTGCATGCCTGTTGGTATATAAAGTCAGATTTTCCTCTGCTCGTTTCAGTCAGCTTCTTATCTATTTTCTCTTTCCTTTCTCTCCAACTAACCCTAATCAAATTGAGAGAGAGATTAGCCAGCTTTTAGCAGCCAATCCAGTCAGAGATAGTGAAATTGAAGTCATTACCAGCTCCAGGTAAGTATCTCCTTGCCTTCTTTCCTGTTGCTATAGTTCATATTCCTTTGGTTGGGTTGATTCAGTTATAGAAGCATGTTTCTAGTTTGCTAGCATGTTTATAAGATGATGATGATGGAATAAATAAGAGATTTGATGTTAGAAGCATGCTTAGTTCTGTTGATGCATGTGTGTGTGTATTTAAGGGTTTGGAGATATATTAGTTTGAGTTGGCTGTGATTGATGGGGAAAGTGTGCTAATAACAGTATATGTTGCATGTATGCATGTTATAGTATGTTAAATTGAATTTTGGTAGAGATTTGAGTTAAGATTGGTGGTGATTTTACGTGTTTCAGCCATGGTCATCAAAATAGAGTAAGATGCATGCCCGTGCGCTCGAGAACACACGCCTGTGCATTTTTGTTTTAGCAGGGTCATGATCATGCATGCTAGGCATGCACAGTTGGATTATAGTAGGTCACGACCGTACATTTGAGGGTCATGGTCTTGCGTTAGTAGAAGAGAAGAGAATAAGCAGAATTTTCAGAAGCTAGCACGGTTGGGGTACATGATTGGCACACGACCCGTACATCTTCATGCACGCCCATGCATCTAATAGTGTACGCTCGTGCGCTTAATGAAAATAAGAGATTCATTTTCCCTTTAACAAAATATCAGCATTAAGAGAATATACCTCGTATTATAAGCGAAATGAGAATAGAAACAACAGATTATGAATAAGAATACGTGTAAAACAAGAAAAAATGTTTAGAGAATCTACAGTTTCAACTAAGAGAACTTTAACGGGGGTTCATAAATAGTTTAATAACAAAACATGCATAGAAAAATGGATGGAAGTGGGAAAACAGTGACAGATACAATAAACATATATGTACGCATGTGTATATATATACAGATATCGAAACGGAAATTGTATAGAGATATATATAGAAACAGAAACTGTTATGAACCGTATAAGACAGGAAACTTACAAATACAGTGACAGAATAGAATGTACAAAACTTATTAATATACTTAATAAGTTATCTACACAATGAGAATATACAGAACAGAACTATAACAGATGTACATCTAACCAGAATGTAATCAGTAAAAAAAAAAAAAGATAAATTATATGCATTATATGTATTACATGACATGACATGTCATACAGTGTTTTTAAAAAGGGATCCAAGGATCTGAATTTATATTTTCAATAGAAAAACATTGATTTCAGGAGTGAATACGAGGGGGTACTTGTGAGTTTTAGTACACCCGTTATGGGGAGCCAGCATCATGGTCTATATGACTATACTAGCTTCTATATATAGGCATATGCTAGTGTGCTCAGTTAGCAGCTTAGGATGATATGATCAATATAGTGTGATGCACTCAAATTTAGATATCAGTTTTCTATGCACAGATCAGTATTCAGATTTTAGATTCAGTGGTAGCACGTGTCTTAGACAATTTTTAGCACGTGTTTGTATAGAAAACTCATATGGTCAAGGTGTCGAATCCCTGTATTCATCAATCTACATAACACAACAAGTATCTTCAAATACAATTTTCAGTTTTAGTTTTTAGATTTCAGTATATTATCAGATTTTCAGATATTTTAGAATCTTCGGATCCAACAGTAGTATTTCAAAAAAATGATTTTTGTAAAAAGGTGAAGGCCTAGACATTGTTTCAGCATATTTCATAGCATGTCATTTTTACATGACATACACAGTAAAACATAATTCAGTATGATCAAATGGTAAATGAGAAACATAATAGTTATACATTAGAACGTAAACTGTCAGATAAGAGAGAAGTAAATCATGTTTCATAAACAAAGAATAACATAAACTAGATGCATGATATACATTGTAAGCTTATGCCTAATAGAATTCAGTTAAGATCTTCAGAAAACAGAATAATGAATATCAGAAAGAGAACTCAATGAGTTAGCTATATCACTCAGGATTCCTCTTCATTCTAGGTTGTTTACGTATACTCATATACATATTTATAACATAACATGAGGTAATATTCGAACAGTAAGTCAAGATAGAGAGAAAGACACTGTAAGATCAGAAATGAACTCAGTTGAGACTATTGGATGAGTAATTAGACTAGTTATAGGCAAAGTAGATTTTATTAAGCTAGTAACCAAACGAGTAGTAATGAATTAGAAACAGAGTAAGAAAACCTTAAGGAAAAAGAGCCAAGAATAAGATAAGAAAAGAAACTATTAGACTATCGGAGAACTTAGTTAAGTTCATCAGCTTAGTAGCTAACAAGTGATATTTTAGCTTAGAGCCTACCCGAGGATAGAGGTAAGAGATGCTTACTGAGTGATTTGTCACTCATCCCCTATAGTTTTCTTTTCTTACAAGATGAGTTGGGGAGCTGAGCTTGGAGCGCGAAATGGTTGGAGAATGGGATATGGCTTGAACGGGTTCTTACCTGATGTTTTTAGTTGGTATATGTATGTATATATGTATTCAGTTTTCAGTAGATAGCATATTGGCTCGCATGCTTTTACTTATTTCTCATGTATTTATGTGTGTATTATATGTTAGTATACACTGTATGAGTACTATGTTTTATACATGAGTAGCCTGGGGATTTTATACATATATTTCAGTATTTTTGATTTACTATTATAGTAAATTATATGAACAACTTTTACATACAAAGAAATTTTAAATTCAGCAGTAGCAGCAACAGTCCTTTTACTGTAGAGATCTTTATCGCAAGTATATTTTATTTATGATTTATAGTATTTTTCGCAGCGCATAATGACCTGGGGCAGGGGTCGCTATAATTAATATAAGATAATGATTATGACATTATTCCCTCTTTAACTTCCTTTCAAAAAACTAGATATGATGTAATAAGATTTAGAGCATATCTCTTACATAATTACCTTAATTACCAACCTCTTTGTCCTATAAATAAAGATTGTAAAAAGGTAAAAAAGGCTTTTGAGGACTTTTTAAGGAACACTTTTGCGTCATTTATAATTATTTTGTGAAATTTCTAGTTAGAATACTCAATGACATGTAAGCTCCTTAATAGTAGGCTAAACCACTTTAAAAATGTCTAAGTTTTATCTATTGTTTACAGACAGTCACTTATTCAATTGCTATCAACTTTTGTTTCACATATTTCTTATTTATGCAAGTTTTTGCATCAATAATTTGAAGTTAGAAATAGGCCCTTGAAAGGTTCTTCTAAGCTTTTTAACAAATATACTATTTTTGTCAATGTCAATCTTCAACAAAATATTCATTCTATAGCTCCCGATGGAAAAAGACCTAAGAAAGCTCTTTTTTGTTATAACTCGCCCTAAAAATTAGAGTGTAACCAATTACCATCATTGGAGAGACATCCATGTAATGGAATTTTGAAAACTTAGTCAAAGTCTCAATATTCCTACTAGATAACTTTCATATGGCAAAGAGATATTCTCCGTAAAAAATAGGGTGACACTTGAAATTCTATAAGTGTAGTAAAAGACTTAATGTTCATTCAGATTTTTGGCACCTAATTTAACATGTGTGTTTGTGTTTATGCAAGGGCATTTTTAAAGAGAACACAAGCATGAGGTTTTATGTATGTGGAAAGAAAAACTTAACAACAACAACCTAAAACTCTGTCATGTTTCTCTTTATATAGAGACAAGTATATAGCCATATGTGTGAATTTACATGATCGTGTATCAGTGTTTAGATAACACATAAGCTATCACATCTTCATCCTTGTTTCCATGATGTTGTGATCATGTCAAACTCTTCAACTAACTGTCATGGTCTTACATTAGTATAATCTAAATTTGAATTAAATTTAAAATTTCCAAATGCTTGACATATCCAACCCTCAAGTCACATAGTTGTGCATTTCCTGAATACACGATCGTATGTCAAGGCAATGTCTTAACTTTGATTTTTAACTTGATTTGAATATATTTGACAAATTACACATGGCAACATTTGTTAACATAAACATTAAGACGACAGTTCTCTACCTCATAGCAATATCAACTCTTTTAATGTGTGACCTGCAAGCCATCTACTATCTCAATAGTATCTGAATTCAAATTAAATTTGGGTATAGATCACGAGCAACCTCTAGTAAAATATCATGACCATACAATTAGTAAAGCACCAGTGAATAACTCTTAACTTAATTAACTCAACAGTTAACGTAAAATACAATCTCTTCGTCATCATGTCTTATAAGGCTAAGATATAGATATAACTCTATTTTAAAAACCCCTCATATATGTGAATGTCCAAACTAAAAATTGAATACAATACCAAGCAATCTAACTGTAATAATAAATTAATTAGTTTTAGAAAACTCAATTGAGACGCTCATCCCTATGATTAGGATTGTCAAATCTTATGTTGATTTATCATAGTCTTCATATTGATCATGATTCAACCAATTGTTTACCTTTATAATACTCCAATTGTGATGATGTATTTGATGATGTCAAATGGTATCATTTATAGTACAAGACAAATTGATAGACCTCAAGTCAAATGATCACATGTACTCATCAAGGCATGTAATTAATTCATAGACATAAGAAACATCATCTATATTGGATCCTTACCATTTGGTTTATGTAGTAAACATGATCACCAAATCATGCACCCATATGTGGACTAGGCAGCAATTAACAGGCTTTAACGCATATAAATTGTCACAATCTTTCAATAGGATCATACACATCATGATAATATTCACTTAATCATTCGTGTCTAAGGCTCATAGTAATATTAGGATTATAGACAGTTTTAGCATAACCACTAATAAGTGCTTATAGAAAGCACATTAAATTAAATGATTTTATCATCTTGTTTTTACTACAATAAGGACACGTTATATGAATCAATGTAGTATAACATTCATATAACTAAAATACCTCTTTTATTAATAAGCATAAAGTATTTATAGAGAACACGCAAATGCATAAAAATACATTCACATATATATGACTATAAGACACCTACATTAACAATCTTCTACTTGCATTATAGCCAACCAAACATACGTCTAATGTCATATGCAACTACATGTCTATCATGCTTCTACTACGACAAAGGCTTCATTAATGGATCAACCAAGGTGTCATCTATGTCAACCCTCTTAATCTATATATCCTCAAACTGAATGATTTTTTATACCAAGTGAAACCATTTAAGAATGTATTTAGATTTATGATAAAATTGAGATTCCTTAGCTATATATATATATATATAGTTAATTATATATTAATCTCTATATATACATATATATATATATATGTATATATAGAGTTAACTGATATAATTCTTTAATATATAAGAGGAGTCATACTCTAACTCCTAATTGAAAACATATATGTGAAAGCTAAAATAAAACATGTGATGGGATATTGAAAACCTACTATACAATATCTTGGGTAAAACTCATAGTTTATTGTCATTACTTAATATCTGAAAACATAATTTGTAAGCTATATATTTCTTAAAATATATTGGACTTGATTATATTGACTTGTTAATTTCTAGAAATATGATACAATTCACATGTGTAGACTTTGTTATTATGTGAATATAACAATGTCAACAAGCATATATAGTCGTAACATATATATCTCCTCAAATTTGGCAAAAAAATATTTTCGTGGCCAAACTTTGGCATATAAATGATGTGTCCTGGTCCTCATCATCCATGCCTAGACCTAATACGAGATATTCAATGAAGCACAAAAGATAGATGCCACAATCCTTATATCTGATCTTTTATTATGGTACATCAACCCCTTTTAACAAAATGGATGGATTTAATTGAAGTGGCACCTTGATGACTTCCCAATATCATGTATGGTATTGGGGTCGTGTATATCTTTATTCGCTTATTGAAACTATCAACATTTATCATGAAACTCTTTAAAGTATTATACACGGTGAGTGTCCATGCATAAAGATTAATGACCCCACACACCTAATGTGTATTTTCAAAGTTAATAGAGATGAAAACCTAAAAACAAATAATAGTTACTAGTAATATTAGTGTTTATTTAAAAAATAATGACATTACTAATATAGATGTGAGTTACCTACAACACAGTAAAAAATAGTTAATTAAACATATTAACATTACTAATATATATGTTAAATATCAACTATTATATACCATATCATGTACATTGTCTTCTGACTTGACACCTTTAACACAAGGACCTTTAGTAACCTTCGCAACGTGTTACACAATGAATGATATTTAATTAAAACATTTTGTAATAACATAATTAGAAACTAATATATTGACTAAATCATACTGAATTTGCAACCAGAATAAGACTCAATTAGACTGAGTCGATCCTTTATTCGTGTATGTTGTCTTTGCATTTCATTTATTTGCCCCTACATGTTAGCTAGTTGCCCTTGTAAATTATTCTCAAATCAATCTAGTAAACTAAGTATAATACTACCCTATTTATCTATGATATATATTAAGTGCTTTTTTTTTTTTTTTTTTTACAGAAGGTTTGGTAACACATGCATTGACAAAATATGTCTCATAAATAGGACTGTCAGTGGTCAATAACATTAATATGCTGAGTTAAGGGCTGTCTACAATAAGAAGTCAACAACATTCAAGTTGTTTGGGGTTCGTTGCATATAGTGTTAGTAGTGGGTGTCGATACTACATTATCAACATGGGCACTAATCGATAACAATGAATCATTGACATCTAGTATACCTAAATACTAAAGAACACTTGTGTACCAATAATCGACCATCTCCACTACTGATAGTACCATTACAACATTGACACTCTCTTATGTAATGTTCATATTGTTACGATAATATTGATTATTTAATATCATACAAATGTAAATAATTTTATATAAATATTTACTTATCGAGTCACCATATAAAATGATGTCAATACTATCCCATCCAGGCATGTCACATGTTTTCCATCTTAGCATGTAGGGTTGACCCATCAGGGAAATATTATCAATCTAGGGCTCTAGTGTGTCTAATATCTCATAAATCCAAAACTACAAAAAATAATTTTGGTATTATCCTCACATATATTAGTTAACAACAATTTTACACAAATTTTACATAAAATGCAAGCAAGAACCTTATAATAATATATTTTATTGTAGAGGACATTTTGTTTAGGCCTTTATTGTAGCTGAGTGAAGCTATGCAATCCCTCATTGATTGGTTGGCGACCTCCCATATGCGTACTCTTTATGGGTACTCATTGAACACTTTTAAATCATTAATTAATTTTAGCACCTCAATCAAAATAACTTTTTTATTGTCCACCCCTTATAAACCATAGTGAAGATAATATGACAACGTTATCTTCACTGCGTCAACATCATTGATCTCGTGTCCCATACGTCTAATAGGTTTGTGTATGAAACTAATACTTATCCACATTCCTATGTTTATTGACACTATATAAGTATACACACATCTTAGACATGTATACACTCTTGTTGTATATTACTATATATTACTTAATGTATATTATTTTATACTTATATTGTGAAATATAATAATTACTTTCATTAATATACAACAGAAGTACCTAAAATATTTAGTTAAAATTTAAAAGCGAAAAAATATGTGGTACAAATAAGCTAATATGTAAGACCCCGCTTGCTATATATTACTGTAGACCATTTTTTTTTTTGAAATATTTCTTTATATAAATATATCCCTAATATATAACAGTAGGTCCTACTCTGACTACTTACTGAAAAATATGCGGAAGCTGGATTAAACATCTGTGATGGGAAACTAAAACTCACTGTACAGTATCCTGAAATAAAATCATGTTTATAAAATAATAATAATATCTGAAAATCTGAGCGATACTGTACAATCCGAATACATGAGCAATCCAAAGCATACGAGCCACAAACATGCTATCTACTGAAACTAAACATATATAACTGAAAACTCAGGTGAAAACCCGCTCAAGCCATATCCCACACATTAGCCATCTCGTGCACCAAGCTCAGCTCCCCGAAACACCAACCTGCAAGAAAGGGAACTACAGGGAATGAGTGACAAGTCCCTCAATAAGCATCTCCTACCTCTACCCTCGGGTAGGCTCTAGACTAAGCTACTGTTGCTGACTAACTGCTATCTAGGTGAACTTAACTAAGCTCCTAATAACCTAATAACTTTTTCTAATCCTCTGTTTTTCTTATTATTCTTGCGTTCTGTTAAGATTAGCTGAATTCTTTTATTTCTTTATTTCTGACGTATACCGTGCAGCTAAATCTTTCTTTTATTTCTTATCTTACATGATTCTGGTTTTACTGTCTGTATGCTCTATCATGCCATGTACTATGTATCATGGTATGCTGAAATCATGCTATTTGCCCTTAGGTCTGTTTACTGAAAAAATCTTTCTGAAAACTATTATTGGGATCTAAAGATCCAAAACATTGAAAAACTAAATAAAATTGTTTCTAAAATCTCTGTATCCGAAAATACCTGTTATACTGATCAGACTAATAAATACAAGGATTCGGTATCCTGGCCAAGTGGGCTAAACCATACCAACGAAGTGCCAGTAAGCTGAAATGTCCTACCATACCAGTCCTTAGACCAGTAAGCTGAAATCTAACCAATATGACTGAAGTCAGAAAGTTGAAAACCCACAGATGCCCCCTCGAATTCACCCTAAATAATTGACCCGAATATCGAGCCTTGAATACTGAAAAACTGATGCAAATGGATCACTTGATCCCTTTTTTGAAAACACTGTTTAACATGTTATGTTGAATGATGCTATTCATGCAAGTTATCTTTCCAATTCTCTTTTCTTTCTGATTACAGTTTATCTTACTGTTGTACTGTTTCTGTTCTGTATTTATTACTATTTTCCTGCTTCTGTTCAGTTTATGTTTCTGTTTCTGTCTTTATTTCTGTTTCTGTTTCTGTTTCTGTTTCTGTTTCTATCTTTATTTCTATTTTCGTTGCGGTTTCTGTTTTCTAATCGTAACCTATCACTAGATTACGCTACTTAAGCATGCTGATGAATTTCTTGTTCTATTGTGAGATTAAAGGGTGATTATGGAAAATATCTTATTCTTTTTCTCCTTACTTTTCTTTTCTTCTTTTCTTGTTATTGAAATTCTACTTATCTTTCTTATTTCTGCTAGGCGTACGAGCGTGCATGCAAGTGCATGGGCTGTGAGCCGGTCATGCAGCCCAACCATGCAAGGTTTTGGAAATTCTGACTAAAAATCTCACACTTGGCTCACGCACGACCATGACCCTCAGGCGAACGGGTGTGACTCCCTTTAAAGCTGGTCGTGCATGGCTCACATACACGACCATGACCTTGCCAAAACCAGAATGCACTAGCGTGTGCGCATGAACACACGGGCATGCATCCAGCCCTATTTCGACACCCACGATCGAAATCCACAAGATCACACCAAAACTCAACCCAAAACTCATCACATTTCAAATTAAACATACTAGCATGCAACATACACTACTAATAAGCTAAAAACATGCATCAATCACTGAAATAACCCAACCAAGGCAACATAAACCCAAGGAAACAGAGGTAAGGGAATACTTACCTGGAGCTGTTAAGATCTTCTATCTCTCTATCCTCGACTGAATGTTGGCTGGAATGGTTACTGAAGCTGACTAATCTCTCCCTCAAAAATCTAGGGTTTCCTGGAGAGAAAAGAAAAGGGAAAAGCTAACTGAAATGGGCGGAGGAAAACATTGGTTTATATACCAACAGGCATGCACAGGCGTGCGATAAACATGCATGGCGAGAAAGGGACGCATGAGCGTGTGTCCAAAGATGCATGGTCATGCTCCTTCCACAAGCTACATATAAGGCTAACAAAAGACCATTCTACCCTCCTATCTCATTGAAACAGATTTCTAATCGAGAAATCTCTCTTCTAACCCCGATTCAAGGCCTAAAAATGACCATTCTAATTTTAGGCTGTTACAATGCATAAAATAGATTTTTATATGTTTAAAAGATCATTAAAAGGTGTTATGTTTATATGAATATACATATACTGTACAACTATATGCAAATATAAAACATACGAGCATGCGAGCCACAAACATACTATTAAACTAAAGTTGGATCTCAAACAATGACCATCTCCTCCTCTTAGCCCCCACTAAACTGACATGCAAAAGAAAATAAAAATATAAAGTGAGTTATAAAGTCACCTAGTAAGTATTTCCTATCTCTAACCCTATAATAATCTTGTACTAAGGATATCACTGTAATCATATCAAACTGTTCAGTATCGTTTACTATTTAGAATTTCATGTCTGTTATTATGTTTATCTTTAATATTATTGCTATAAGTTTTAAATTCATACTATTTCAAGGTTCTGAATACTCGCATGTTGAGTCATACTATGACATGTATGTTATGTTGAAAATAATATCTGAGCCCTTAGACTTATTTATAAAAAATGTTTTTCTGAATAAGACTGTGACCTGAAGTTCTTGAAATAACTGTGATACTGAATGAAATGCTATAACTAAAAATCTCTTTATAATTGAAAACAACTACTGTGCTGATTAGACTAATGAATACAAAGATTCAACACTCTAGTCATGTGAGTTTCATATACCGACACACGGATAGTAACTGCCTAACATGTGTGTAACCATTTAATTTGAATACTAAATCTGAATTGTATACTGATCACTGAATCCTAAGTTTCTAGTTGAATACACACCAACATATATATATATATATAGTGGCTAACATAGTCATAAACCCTGATGCTGGTTCCTTTAACTGATAAGTGTGTTGAAACTCACAAATGGCCCCTCGTATTCACTATTAAAAAGATGTTTGGAACATCATATTTTCTATTTTAAAACATGCATTTAGATCCTTAAATCATTTTTTGAAAGTACTAATATGACATGTGGTGTCATGATATGCATATGATGCATCATGTTTCTTTATTTTATCTTATATTATTGTTTATGAGTTGTGGAATTGGGATTTTATGAGTTTTATGCTTTACTCTCAACAAAAGTTTCAAACTCTACTAGATGCACGAGCATACGTGCTTAGGTGCATAGGCATACATTATCATGCACAATTGTGACCCTCCTTAATCTGGTCATACACGAGTTCGTGAACATGATCGTTACCATGTGTAACAGTCCGAGGTTAGATGGTTCTTTTTAGGCCTTGAATCAGGGTTAGAAGAGAGATTTCTCAGTTAGAAATATGTTCCAGTGAGATAGGAGGGTAGAAAGGTCTTTTATTGGCTTTATATGCAGCTTGTGGAAGGAGCACGACCGTGCGTTCTTGTATGCACACCCGTGTGTCCTTTTCTTATCATGCATGTAGCGACCCCCGCCCCAGGTTACTGTACGCTGCGAAAAAATACTGGAGATAATAATAAAATATACCTCAGACGGGAATCCTTACAGTAAAACCTGCTGTTGAAATAAAAATTTCTTAAATAAAGAAACTGCAATTATAATTTACTGTAAAAGTAAATGAAATATAAGCGTGAAAACCCAGGCTACTCATGTAAAAACATATCCTAGTCATATAGTGTACTAGAGTATAATACACACATATATACATGAGAAAATAAAGGCATGCGAGCCAACATGCTATCTGCTGCTGCCGAGCCATATCCCCAAAATCTCGCAGCTGTCTCGCTCTAGCTCAGATGCTCTCTACTCACTGACCTGCAAAGGAAACAGGGAAGAAGGGGTGAGTGACAAGGTCACTCAGCAAGCGTTTCCAAACTCAAACACTCGTAGGTCAAAACTAACTGACTACGTGACTCGTCACGTAGAAGATTCTGCTATTTTGATTTATTATTTCTGTTTCTCTCAATATACCGAAGTATATCCATTTTCTGAATTATTTCATACTGAATTCTGCTATATTTCTGCTCTGTTACTGATTTGTTACTGTTCTGTTTCTCATTTGTTTCTCATGAGATGCTATACCTGACAATGGAATGTATATGTTGATGTCATGTATGCTGAAAAGCTGTAAAACTTGCCTTCAGGCTTATTTTTCTGAAAAACTGTCTTTTCTGAAAACTCTTTCTGATAATAAAACTATGATCCTAAGATCCTGAATATATACGTATAGTATATACTGAAATCTGTATCAAAAAGTATTGAAAATATCTGAAAACCTGCTATGCTGGCCAGACTAATGAATACAGGGATTCGACACCTTGCCGTGTGAGTTCAAAAGCCTATAGAATCTACTGATGCACAACTAGCACTCTCTCTAACGAGCTTGGTCAGTGACCATGTCCTCTCTAGCGGATGTTGATTTCCCTCTCTAGCAGGTGTGCGAACTCACAGGTGCCCCCTCGTATCCACCCCTATCTGATATATGAAAAATCATATATGTATATCTGAAAATCATGATGTCGGATCCGTAGATCTAGTCTGAAATCATCTGATATGGCATGTCATACTCAATGCTGATAATCATGCATGAAATGCTGATTTAGTAGCTTATTACTGAGTTCTGTGTGCTTAGGAATAGCTTAGAGTGGCTTAATTTCTCTTTTAAATCTCTTTTCTGCTTTTCTGAAAGTGCACGGGCGTGTGATCTGGTGTCCACGGGCGTGCGTCAAGGCACACGGGACCGTGTGCTTCCTGTGTCCCTAGGCGTGCAAGGCTCTGGAATGATTTTCTGAAAATTTGGCTAGGCACACGAACGTGTGGGACAACACACGGGCGTGCATCACAGGGCACACAGGTGTGTATTACATTGCACGGGCGTGTGGTTGCCTTCTCAAGCTTCCCGTGTCTCGAATACACGGGCGTGTGCAATTGAGGGAAGACACACGGGCGTGTGTACTCGGGCACACGGGCATGTGTCTGGGTCTTCAGACGCACACAAGCAGCATGCACGGTCTTGTCTCATACAGAATTAAGGCCACACGGGCGTGCATCCAAGGCGCACGGTCGTGTGCTCAACCCAGATTCTACAAAAAACGTTTGAAAATCCAGAAATTTCCTACACCAACACTTCCACACTCCAAAACATCAAACATACAAGCTCAATACTACTACTAGCATGCCAAAATTCATCATATCATCATCTCAAACACGTCATTCATCATAAATAAAGCATATATCACATGGATATAGTATAAACGCATGTAAATCATGGAAAACCACTCAATCATGCCATCATCCCTCATACAAAGCTCAAACATGCTGGAAATATCTCAAATAAGCACACATAAGTTCACATAAGCTGGAAACAGCCAATCATGCTCTGAAAACAGCGAGAAAGGTAAGGAAAAACACTTACCTCACACCATGGAAGCTCGGTCTCTCTCTCTGGAAGCTTCTGGATCTCTAATCTGAAGTTGGGCTGCTGGGGGATCTCGCTCACCCAATCTAGGGTTCATTGGAGCTGGGGAAGAAGAAGAGAAAATGAAGGAAATAAGCTGGGAGTTGGGAACTGCGCGCAACTGGAGAAAATAAAACAATATATCTGGCTGAGGCAAGACACACGGTCGTGTGTCCTAGGCACACGGTTGTGTGTGCGGTGGAAAATAGCCATTTCCACCCGTCTTCGTGCAAAACACTGATATTCCCCCCAGAATACCTCTAAACAAGCCCCAAAAGGCTTCAAAATGACTCTTCTACCCCTGAACTCTCTCAAACTCTTTCTTAAACAGGAAATCTCTCTTTTACCCTTGGATTCAGAACCCTAAAAGACATTTCTACCCTTGGACCATTACAATGCACGCCCGTGCATATTTGTTGTACGCCCGTGCATGCATGCTGGTATATAAACCAATGTTTTCCTCCGCCCGTTTCAATCAACTTTTCCTTTTTCTTTTCTTTCTAGGAAACCCTAGCTTTTTGAGGGAGAGATTAGTCAGCTTTAGCAGCCATTCCAGCCAAGTTTCAACTGAGGATAGAGAGATAGAAGATCCTAGCAGCTCCAGGTAAGTATTTCCTTACCTTTTCCCACTTTCTTTGGGTTTGTGTTTCCTTGGTTGGATATTTTCAGTGATTGATGCATGTTTTTACCCTTATTAGCAATGTATGTTGCATGCTAGTATGTTTGATTAGTAATGTGATGAGTTTGAGTTGAGTTTTTGGTGTGATCTTGCGGTTTTTGACCGTAGGTGTCGAAAGAGGGCTGGATGCACACCTGTGTGTTCATGCACGTACATCCGTGCATTTTGGTTTTAAGTAAGGTCACGAGGCATGCACGACCAACTTTTGAGAGGGGGTCACGCCCGTGCGCCTGAGGGTCACGATTGTGCATCAGCCTAGAGTGAGTTTTTAGCCAGAATTTCCAGAAGCTTACACAGTTGGGCTACACGACCGACACACGACCCGTGCACTCGCATGCATGCCCATGCATCCGATCATGCATGCCCGTGCGCCTTAGTAAATGAGAAAGAAAGAAATAAGCAGAAATAAGAAATGGCAGGATTTCAATAACAAGAAAAGAAAAGAAAAGAAAGAAAAAGTGAAAAGAATAAGATATTTTCCAAAATCACATTTTAAGCTCCGAGTAGAACGAGAAACTCATCACCAGACTAAAACAGCATAATCTAGCTATAGGTTACGATTAAAAAATAGAAACATAATCAGGAAAAGAGAATCAGTAGTAGAAACAGTAATAAAGACAAGAACAAAAATAGAAATAGCAACAGAAACAGAAAACAGAAACAGAACAGAAACGGGAAAACAGTAAGAAAGATTATAATCAGAAAGAAAAGAGAATTAAAAAGATAGCATACATGAATAACATCATTCAACATAACATGTTAAACAATGTTTTCAGAAAAAGGATCAAGTGATCCACTTGCATCAGTTTTCAACATTTAGGGCTCGATATCCGAGTCAATCATTAAGGGTGAATTCGAAAGGGCATCTGTGGGATTTCAACTTTTTGACTTCGGTCAGATTGGTTAGATTTCAGCTTACTGGTCCAAGGACTGGTATGGTAGGACATTTCAGCTTACTGGTATTTCGCTGGTATGGTTTAGCCCACTTGGCCAGGATGTCGAATCCCTGTTTTCATCATTCTGATCAGCATAGCAGGTATCTTTGGATACAGAGATTTCAGAAACACGTTTTATTCAACTTTTCAGTGTTTTAGATCTTTCGATCCTAACAACAGTTTTCAGAAACATGTTTTCAGAAAAACAGGCCCAAGGGCAAATAGCATGATTTCAGCATACCATGATACATAGTACATGACATGGCAGAGCATACAAACAGTAAGATCAGAATCATGTAAGAATAGAAATAAAAGAAAGATAAAGCTGCACGATATACGTCAGAAATAAAGAAATAAAAGAATTCAGCTAATCTTATCAGAACGCAAGAATTTAATAAGAAAAGCAGAGGATTAGAATAAGCTATTAGGCTATCAGGAGCTTAGTTAAGTTCGCCTAAATAGCAGTTAGTCAACAGCAGCTTAGTCTAGAGCCTACCCGAGGGTAGAGGTAGGAGATGCTTACTGAGTGACTTGTCACTCATTCCCTATTGTTTCCCTTTTTGCAGGTTGGTGTTTTGGGGAGCTGACCTTGGTGCACGAGATAGCTGGTGTGCGGGATATGGCTTGAGCGGGTTTTTACCCGAGTTTTCAGATATATATGTATGTATATATGTTTAGTTTTCGGTAGATAGCATGTTTGTGGCTCGCATGCTTTGTATTACTCATGCATTCAGATTGTACAGTACTTCTATGTTTTCAGATATTATTATTATTTTATAAACATGAGTTTTATTTTAGGATACTGTACAGTGGGTTTTAGTTTCCCATCATGTTTACAAATAAGCTTCCACATATTTTTAGTAAGTAGTCAGAATAGTACCCACTGTTATGTATTAGATATATATATATTCAAAAAAAAAAAAAAAGGTCTATAGTAATATATAGCAGGCGGGGTATTACACCATGTGAAGCATGACTACAGGGGCATGTGTCTTACAGGTGCATAGGCAAACGTCTTACTCTGCTTCGACATGATTGTGGTTGATTACGCTTATTCCCATCCATTTTCATACCAAACACAAATTAATCATCATTAACCGAATTTCACACTCAATACACTTCGTATGCACAAGTTTATCATGCCAATAACATCTATTTTCACATTTAATCATCCAAAACTCTTTAAAAAATCATATATATATATATATATATATATATATTAACATACATATCAATCATATACAAATATCATCATCATCACTTTCTTATCATCATTCTTTACTCAACCATGCAAGAAAATCTTAAGCATGCTGGAATTAGTCTCAAACTCAAGCAAACAATAGCTATATATAAGGGAAAATAAGGGAAAGAGGCAAGAAACACTTACCTTTTGCCATAACCAACCAAACTTCTCTCTCTATAGAAATCTCACTCTTTAGCTAGATTGGGGATTACTGATTGCTACTCTTCTCTTCTAGGGTTAGGAATCTCTAAAAAATGAAGGAAATTTTGGGTGAAAACACTAGGGAATAAGATATAAGAACAACTTAAATTATGGCAACTGAAACACTGGACACGAATGGTCGTGCTTCCTATGGTACATAGTTATGTATGGTTGGAAAAATAGAAATTCCATTTTCCCACACTTCGCATGGATCAACCTCTTATCAAGATTCATGCGCATGTAGGGCTGGATATGAAGCGAACAGGTTCGAGCTTGTTTTCGAGCTCGCTTTGTTCGCATGCGAAACGAGTTAGGCATCAGGTGAACCGAATACGAATACGAATACTAGCCGACGGAGTAGGTATTCAGGGGAAACAAACACAAGTTCGAACGCTTTAAAACGAATAATTCGTTTTAAAGCAAACTATTCGTTCGGTTATAAAACGATGACGTTTTGGTTTTTAAAGACAAAACGACGTTGTTTTCTATGGACATAAACACCATCGGGCTTTTTCCAGAAAATTTTCCTCCCTTTTTCCTTTCCTTTCTTCTCTCTACCAAACGACGATGCGATGCGATGCGATGCGAGCCCTAGAAACTGATCAAACCCCAGAATTTGTTCTTCACTAAACTCAAACTCTGAACTGAACATAACAGAACTCTAATTTTTCTTCTTTAAACTTCAAACTTCGAACTTCAAGTTCGTACTCAGAATCCAAAACCCACAGCTTGGTCAGTCGCCCTTGGTTTGGTTGCTCTGTTTTCTCATTGTTTACCGGTAAAGTTTAGCCACTATTTATTTTGTTTAAATTTACGTTATTATATTAAGTGTGGCTTAATTAGGCTTTATTGTTGATATTGGGAATTTAATTGCTCGATTTTTCTTTTGCAATTTTGGGACAGAATGAAGAATGGGTAATGGTTAGAATTTAGAAATTGAATAGAGTACAAAAGTTTTGAATTTTTTCTTTTTGATGTAAATGTGTGTTTAGTTGACAGGGAATGTGAACAATAGTTTGTTTTAGGATGACAGTAGGAAAGTTTTGATTTTGGGCAACTGCATTCTATGTGTTTGTGTGGTTGCTGGTTGCGGAATTTTGCTTGGCTGGTTACTGGTTCAATGGTCTAGTCATTGCCCGTTATGGTAATGACATTCCTTTGTGTTTTTTCTCTTGTTTGGAATGCTTCCCTCTTTCTGTTTTACTAATACGGTTCAATGTGCAAACTTTTGACTATTGTTCTTGATCATGCTAAATGTTCACAAAGCCGTTGTGGAATGTCTACAGGTAGGCCTTTGCCTGATGATGGTAGCATAGGCAGGATTTATTGATTTGATTGTTTTCTGTTTGCAAGAGTAATTTTCTGTGATGTATTTAATCATTCAATCTGCTGAATAACCAATTGCATTAGGTTTTAGAAGCTTTCAAGCTTGGGTGGAAGGAATATGTTCAAAAACCATTTTTTCTTGCAAGCCTAGCTTATGTGCTGTTATACTTTAATGTCATTCTCACTTCAGGCATGATGACAACATTTTTAACACTACGAGGTATTTTTTAATTTCCTTAACTTATTTGAGTTATGGACTGGAGATAAGCCCCAAGTAATGCATGTATCTCTAGCTGACCAATAACTTGATGTCGCATGGAATAATTTTTTATGTATTTCTACGAGAACCTGTGTCGTCAATAATTCATACCCTAGTTTTCGAACCCTTTTTGGCAGTGAAATGTGTTACATGCTTTCATTTTTGTTTCTTTGCCTTGAAATTATTTTTATTGACAATATTTATAATTCTCTTTATACTTTGCTTCACAAAACCTCTGCCCCGTCTTCTCTTTGTAATGACCCAAGGGGTAGAATTGTCATTTTTGAGAGTTCAGAGGGGGGTAGAAGAGTCATTTAGAAGTCCTTTGGGGCTTAGTTGTAGTTTCTGCGCATATGGGGGTGGAAATGGCTATTTTCCACTACACACGACCGTGTGCCTAGGGCACACGACCGTGTGCCTAGGGCACACGACCGTGTGTCTTGCCCAACTAGATTTATTTGTTTTATTTCTTCCAGTTGCACAGATTTCAACTCCCAGCTTATTTTCCAGCTTTTCTCTTCTTCTTCCTCAGCTCCAGTGAACCCTAGAGTTCCAGAGAGAGATCCCCCAGCAGCTCAGCTTCATATTAGAGATCCAGAGTCTTCCAGGGAGAGAGATAGAGCTTCCATGGCACGAGGTAAGTGTTTTCCTTACCTCCTTCGCTGAGTTCAGAGCCTGTTTGACTGTTTCCAGCTTATGTGAACTTGATGTGTGCTTGTTTGAGATATTTCCAGCATGCTTGAGCTTGAGTATATGCATGATTGGATGATTGAGTGGCTTTCCATGTTTATTTGTGTATATGTTTATATATACATGAGATATATGTTTTATTATGATGATTGGCGTGTTTGAGATGATGATATGATGATTATGGGCATGCTAGTAGCAGTTTTGAGCTTATATGTTTGATGATTTAGAGTGTGGAAGCGTGAGTGTGGGATATTCGGGATTTCCAGATGTATTCTGTAGATTCTGGGTCGAGCACACGATCGTGTGTCCCTGAGGCACGCCCGTGCATCCTCATTTCTGCATGGGACACGGTCGTGCATGTTGCCCGTGTGTGTCTGAAAACCCAGACACACGCCTGTGTGCCCGAGTACACACGCCTGTGTACTTTCCCCTAATTCCACACGCCCATGTTCGTTTAACACGGGAAGAAAAAGAATGCTGCCACACGCCCGTGCAGTGTAATACACGCCCGTGTGCCTCAGTTTGCACGCCGTGTGTTACACCACACGCCCGTGTGCCTAGGCAGATTTCCATGAAATAATCCAGAAGCTTGCACGCCCACCTGCACGATGGCCATACGGTCTCGTGTGCCTTGACACACGCCCGTGCGCCCCAGAACACACGCCCGTGCACTTCAAAAATCAGCAGTAATTGAATTGAAATGAGAATTTAGCCACTCTAAGCCATTTCTAAGCACACATAACTCAGAATTAATATCAGAAATCAGCATTTCATGCATGATTATCAGCATTTAGCACGGCATGCCATATCAGATATTTTTAGACTGGATCTAAGGATCCAACAACATGATTTTTAGATATACATATATGATTTTTCATATATCAGATAGGGGTGAATACGAGGGGGCGCCTGTGAGTTCGCACACCCGCTAAAGAGGGAAACCAGCGTCTGCTAGAGAGGACATGGTCACTGACCAAGCTCGTTAGAGAGAGTGCTGGTTGTGCATCAGTAGATTTATTAGGACTTGAGCTCATACGACCAGGGTGCCGAATTCCTGTATTCATCAGTCTGGCCAGCACAGTAGATATTTTCAGATATTTCAGAGATTTTCAATACTTTCTAATACAGATTTCAGATATACTATACGTATATATTCAGGATCTTCATATCACAGTTTTATTATCAGAAAGAGTTTTCAGAAAAGACAGTTTTTCAGAAAAATAAGCCTGAGGGCAAGTTTTTACCGTTTTCAGTATACATGACACCAGCATATACATTTCATTGTCATGTACAGCATCTCATGAGAAACAGATTAGTATCAGAACAGAAACATAACAGAATTCAGTAAGACAACTGTCTAGTAGAACTTTCTACGTGACGAGTCACGTAGTCAGTGAATGTTTTGACTTGCGAGCGTAGTGTTTGGAAACGCTTGCTGAGTGACTTTGTCACTCACTCCTTTCCCTATTTCCTTTTGCAGGTCAGTAGTTCGAGGCTGAGCTGGAGCGAGACCGCTGCGAGATTTTGGGGATATGGCTCGGCAGCAGCAGATGGCATGTTGGCTCGCATGCTTTTATTTTCTCATGTATATATGTGTGTATTATATTATCGTATACACTGTATGATCAGTTTATTTTCATACATGAGTAGCTTGGGGAGTTTTATATGCACGCTTCAGTATATTTTAATTTACTTTCATAGTAAATTACAGTTACAGTTTCTTTATTAAGAACACAATTTTTCAGACAGCAGCAGATCTTTTACTGTAGAGGTCTCCGTCTCAGGAATATTTTATTATTATATGAACAGTATTTTCTGTAGTGCATAGTAACCTGGGCGGGGGTCGCTACAGTGTTGGTATCAGAGCATTGCTTTGAGCCATTTAGCAGATTTTGAAAATCATTTTCAGAAAATGAATTTTTACATGCATTATTTGTATAAATTACACGAGCCGAAAGCCAGCCTATCCCAGCAGCCATCGTTCGCTTCCTCTCAACGTAAGTTTAAATGTATGATTTTAGTTTATGCTTGATATTTATTCTCTGTGTGTGATTTTCTAGATAGAAGATCCCATAGAGATAGAGATTTGAGTGAACAGAGTAGTGCTTCCATTAAACCAATGAGCACTAGTGACCGTATGCGGTCCCAGCACTCCAGAGCTTTTCTTCAAGCAAAGGATGTCAGAAACATTGCCAAAGAAGTGTTGAGAGATGAACGACAGCCTCC